>JANHGB010048759.1:0-57218 GCA_026283785.1 Coracopsis vasa
ACTTGTTCCAACAGTTCCATGTCCTTTTTATGTTGAGGACACCAGAACTGTACACAATACTCCAAGTGAGGTCTCACAAGAGCAGAGCAGAGGGGCAGGATCACCTCCTTCGACCTGCTGGTCACACTCCTTTTGATACAGCCCAGGACATGGTTGGTTTTCTGGGCTGTGAGCGCACACTGCAGGCTCACGTTCATTTTCTCGTTGACTAACACCCCCAAGTCCTTCTCTGCAGGGCTGCTCTGAATCTCTTCTCTGCCCAACCTGTAGCTGTGCCTGGGCTTGCCCTGACCCAGGTGTAGGACCTTGCACTTTGCTTGGTTGAACTTCATGAGATCCTTATTAAGGACTAATGATGCTTTCTTGCACTGCATATTTGACAAGTGAAATCAGTATAGTCAATGAAAGCCAGTGAATGGAAAAAAAGTGAGGTCCACTGTTTCACTTAGGGATCCTAAACATAGTAGCCTTCAGCCACATCACTAGTTCTTAGAATGCTCACAAAGTGTGAGGTGCTCTGTAGGGTGTGTCAGAGCTTTAAGATGGACAGTTTCTTTACTGTAATTCCTTTATTTTTTTTCAGAATACTTACAGTTTGTGTCCAGAAAGCTCAAACTCCAAAAAGAAATGCTGCCAAGATTGGTTTGAAGACATCATACTTTCTTTTTCTTGCTCTTCCATCTTTCAGTCTTCTTATGGAGTGTGTCACCTTGACTCTGACTGCACTGAACATTTTGTCATTAAATAAATTGATTAAACTCTTGATTTAACTTGTCTGTTGAATTAAGATTCCAGATGACCGAGATGATCAGCCAGAACTTTCTTTTTTCACCTACTGCTAATTTTGGTTTAAAATATTTTTTTCAATTCTTCCAAGGACAGCACTTGATCCTCTCCTGCTTAGAGGACTTCACCTTTCTAACTGGCAGCAGCCACTGCTGGTCCTGGGCCAGCTGATGAGCAAAGCAGATGTTGTTTGTAGAGCTACTGGGGACCAGTGATCCATGTCAAGCTGATGCAAGGCTTTAAATTTCACCTATTCCAGCACGTGTACCTTCTCTTAAAAAAATGCTATTCTGTATGTAATTTGGATCAGAAACCAATGACAAGATCATGCTAGCCAGGCAGTGTGAAAGTAGTTACTTCTCACTGGGTCATGCTGGTAGGTGGGGAAAGGAGTAAGAGCTGTACTATGTTGGTCCAATACACCGTGACTTACAGGCTGAACAAACCTGCAATTGGCCGTATCTTTAGCTAGCTTTCTACTCCTAAGTGCATCAGCAAGTGGAAATGAAGCAGGAGTTGGTTTACTTTGAAATGTTCAGCTGACCTTCAGTTTGAGGAGCGTGTTACACTCCACTCATAGGCAGTAATTTGAAGGGGCTAAATTAAAATATTTCTGATAGGAGAGGATGGCACTTTTAAAATTTTTTCTGATTTTAAAGTCTCTACCAGAAGTTTTTTCTCCCTCTCACACTGTAACAAATGGCTGATATGTTTCTGGAGAGATGTGGGAGTCAGTCAATCAGTCCTTAATTTGTCATGTGCATTCTGCTGCTTTTTCTGTTTAAACCTCCTCTCTCCTCCCACCCTCCCCACCCCTCTCAAGAAAATGCAAAATCAAACTGGCTCCTCCCTCTTAAAAAATAAGATAAAATAAAATAAAAAAGATAAGATTTAAAAACCTTCAATGCCCCTCTAGTAATGCTGAGTCTAGTAAGTGCTGCCTTAGCCCAAGATGTCAGCAACAACAGTCAAAAGATGATTCGGGAAGACATCAAAAAATAAACACTGAGAAAGAGAAGCAACTGGGGGTTTGTGTGTGTGTGTTTGTTTAGTATTAATGCTGTTTCTTTTTTAAACAAAAGAGTAATTGAAAGGAAGAAAATCTCATGCTGATTATTAAATCCTCTGGGCCTGCTAAAGTATGGAGGTTTTTCCAGTAGATGGTTTTCACATTTTCCTATATTTCCGTGAGGCATGTGGGAAACCAAAGACTTACTTAAAAATAACAGCTAGTAAGAAATTCCATAGATGAAAAGAAGAAAATAGTTTGATTCACAGAAGAGCTCATAAAAAGGACTCAGGAACTAGTATCAGTGAGAAAAAAGCAGTGCAATAAGAAGACTTTAACTCCACACAGATGCGCATGAAGAATGGAATTATGTTCACTTAATAGTAAAAGAGCTTTTCTTAATCCCCTAATCAACTTATTCTTGCTGACAGAAATGCCACAGACACATTGCATTTCAGATGCAGAAAATTCTGCTGGTTATGTTCTTTAAGATCAGATTGTAGAGGCTTGCATAGTGTCAGCTTTATGAAGAGTTCTCATTTTCCCATGAAAAATTACAAATGCAAAGTGACTGAGCTTTGCATCTCACTTCAGGGGCTTTGAACAGACTCCTGATATCTGTAAACCCCTCCTACACAATCTCTAATAACTAAACAGAAATTCTTTCAATCCGATCATATGGATTGAAGGGATTATCAGGTGATGTTTTCTGGCATGCAAGGCTGTATCATTTGCTGGTTATCACTGTTGAAGAAAACAAGGAGGAAGAAAGGCCTTCGGTAACCTGAATTGTATTCTACGTAACAATTAAAACATAATGGTTCTAAGTCAAATAATTTAATCATCTGTTCCTGTATTTACATTTGTCATAAGGTGAATTGAAGCCATAGCAAAGACTGCATTTTGATCCTTGAAGGTTTTCTGTTCTGGTGATTCTTCTGTAAGAGCAGATACATTTTATCTAGACATCAATATGTAAGACTTGCTACTTGGATTATCAACATGTATCAGAGAACACATCAAACTCTTCAAAACAGACTGAATTTGTACCCTCAGTAGTACAAAAGCCACCAATTAAAAGTTACTATTTGCCAGCCTATACCACAGAGTTATCATGGTTATTTCTTTTGCAAGAGGAAACTGGTATTGCTGGCCACAGGCTTTAGCTGCAGCTGTTAATGCTAAGCATTTCAGTGCTTATATAGAAAACGAGGTCTTACCACTACTGGCAGAAGACCTAAGTTTGTGGCAGGTCTGCACTGTGTATCTCAAAAAGCAGCTTTTCTTTCCTGGTGTGACCTTAAACCTTTAATTTTTTAGAAGCTATAAATGCTACTCATTTGCATTCTAGAGCTCCTTTAATAAAGTCAGTAAATGCAGTGGCACTTTATTCTGATTTTGTTTGGTTAATATTAATTATTAATTAATTAATTTAAATTTCTTTCATTTTTTCAGCTGTGCAAAATAATTTCCATAGAATTCATTTCAGTTTAATTTCTACTCAAATTTGTAGGTTTTTCTCATATGGGAACTTTTAGCTGAATTAATTGAGACCTAATCTTCCAGGCTCTGAGTGTGTACAATTGAACTTCCTACTAATTGGCTAGGGAAATGTTTTATTTTGGCAATGCTCACTCCCATAGTTTAGTTTCTTGTTTACTTTGTCTTATCTCCTGTGGCTAGGAAGCTCTTTCCAACAAATTAGGGGCGCTACTCTATTTACAACAGCCTTTAAAAATATCCTGTTGAATTTTATTGTATAAAATGTGACCAGGCATGTTACTCTCAGCCAGCTAAGTTATTCTCTCCCACAGTGAATCCTTCAGGTATAATACATCCCAGTCACTGCAGTATAGCATAGATCTAGCCAATTGTCCTGGGGTCAGCTGTAACTTCAAGCAGCTGACTCTAGTTCCAGAAGCATTCTTGCTGCAGGATTGTGGAGATCAGTAATTTGCTTCTTGGGTGGATTTTCAGCTTATGTTGAGACATGTTATAGTAGCTAGACTGCTGGAAATCATGCTGGCTACTGCAGGCAGGAGTGATAGAAGAGGATGTGAAAGTTTTGATTATTAAAAATGAAAGCCTGTAAATATAGTTCTGTCCCTGCAGGATAATTTTACAAGCTTGAATCAAACCCCTGCAAGACCAGGAGAGCAAAGTAAAGTTAAAACCACTTGGTCTGTCTTCTCAAGTGCGTTCCCATCTTTAAAATGAGATACGAGTTTAGTTTCCCTCTTCCCGTTACTATTTCTTGGCTTACTGTAATTTTTCTTCATGTGGCAGCCAAGTAAATAAAAAACCAACCATATCTTCTTAGGAAGCAAAATGATACTACTTACATTTTTATGTCAAGTCAGCTGAAGTAAAAACCAACTATAAAGGACAGTAGCTGCCTGTAGACCTGAACAGCTTTCACAGAGTTGGACCTGTAATCATAACGTGCAAAAAACTGCAGCATGAAGCAATCCAGATAAAATTCAGAGCACAGTCATCAGCACTGAAGTCATCAGTCATCGCCTGCTGGGTAGTTCTCTAGGTAGCCTGCTACTTTTGGAGGCAAGAGTCATCTATTGCAAGAAAGTAGTAAAAATAAAGCTCTGATAATTAGAAAAAATCTCTCCTTGTAATGTGGATCAGACTTTATTAAATGGGATAACTGGTACAGACTGAGAAGAAAGATTACAGAACAAGTAGCAACACTGGAAGATGACCTATGTTGCCAGCAAGAATGCAATTAGGAATGCAATTAGAAATTTTACCATATCAGATGTAGTAAAAAGGTGTGGAACTGACTCAGTAATTGTTGGAGGGTTTTTTTCTCCCGTCTTGGGACTAAGTAACAGTAAGATACTAAGTGATAGTAAGAGAACAATTCCATCATCAAAATTGTTTTTTGTTTCATGGTGTATGTCTCTCTTTCATGATCTGAATGGAAAATACCAAAGTACTTCGTTTCTGACCCAAGGGGAATTTTTCCAAATGACTTCAAAGAAAGCTGGACCACTAAGATATTTGACATACAGTGTGTTCCTTTCTGCTCCCTCTTACATGCTTTCAATACAGCAAACCTGGATGAAGGCTCTTGTTAGGAACTGCTTGACTACTATAGATACACCTTGTTCTGTAATCCCACCTACCTAGTCAGACTGGGAGTAAAGCTTGTGAAAAAGAGCACATAGCACTAAACAGCTCACTGGTTACTTTAGGGATTAAGTCATAAACTCACAGGTATCAAAGTATAAGCAGATAATTATTTCAGTCTTTCTTCTCCCTTAGTCTTGTTTTATTTCAGTCCAGTCTTCTACCATAAGCTTTTGTAGTGGTCATCCCCTTTCCCCAGCTGTTTTTATCCTCTTTCTTTCCTACTGGTTTTGACATGGGTGACCAAGAAATACGCAGAATAATTCTGTAGGCATAGTAAGAGAATGACAAGAAATCATACATACATATCTTTGCTTTATTGCTACGGGACTCAAATTTCATAAAAGTTCCATTGGTGAATGCCTGTTAGAGAACTGAAGACACATAAAATATTGTGCATAAGTTACTTAAAACCACCTTTGTTAGACTGTAACAGGGCTTTCATGAGCAAGTGTTTGAGTGGACTGTCTTGGTTTTTTTTTTACAATATTCTCCCAGCTTTATCTCAGATATGTCTTGTTTATTGCCACAAAGATTTCACACTTTCTATGTACCTGTTAGCTGAATAAGTTCTCTGTATAGCTGAACTCAGAGCAGTAGTTCACCTTTGATTCAAATTTTCTGCTGGTGTGAACATAATTCCCAGATAGAGATTCAGAGATTAGTCCTACTGTTATTTTAGATTTGTTTACAGTAAGTTTTAAAAATAAGGATTTGAGTTTCATACTATGTTTAGTATTCTCTAAAATGGAGGCATATATCCTCCATGGCCTAAAATGCTACCACATGATTTGCTTTTTTCCTAACTACATAATTATTCTAGTAACAGGAACAGATCCTCTTGAGTTTCCTACATCTCCTCCTAAATACCTGGTTGTAGGGAAGACTTTAATGCCTAATAATATCCATCTGAGCTTTTACTCATTACTGTCTCTATCTCATATTCTGTAGAATTTAGTGGGGTTTACTGGAACTTGTACTGCTATATATGAGGCCAGAATTTAGATCAGTTTAATTTTTAAAACTGTTCTGCATGAAAAAATGGCACACACTACAAAGTTGTCTTTAAAAGCTTAGAATGCAACTGAAACAACAAAAAGGTTTGCATCTGCACAGAATGTTTATCATCATCAAGACAAACTTGAATTTTTAGCAGGTTTATTCTCATTACTCCCTCCCTCTTCAGTTAAAAGTTTTTATTAAAAGATGTTGAAAAAGATCTAAAAATAACCAAATGCTCTTGGAACACATGCCTTTGTTAATGTATCAGAAACCTGTAGTGCTAACAAAGGGAGCCTAATTAGTCTTTCTGCTATATTAATATTGTCCTTTAACTGTTTTTTTATAGTTTTGTTTAAGCACCACAGACTTGCCTTTCATGGAGAGGATATGTTTATAAAAGATGAAAGTACTCACCTTTTGGATGCCTTAAGGAGCCTCTGACTTCATGAAAGTTGTTTTAGCTCATGCCGGATCAAAACTGAAAAAGTTAAATACAAATATAATAAAATACCCACAGGAGACAGTAGTATGAGGAAAGGCCTAACTATTGAACTCTGCACATGTAGGTTAACAGAAACGCGTACTGACTGGTTAAAGATTTCTTAGTCTGCTACAGAAGTACACAAGATTAGTTGTACATAGTTACTATAATAAGAAAGTTTGCAGGATAAGAAGTATTCCTCACAGAAGTAGATGAGAGGTTGACTGTAAGAAAAGCTGGGTTGTATGGAATGGAGCTGACAGTTAAGCTTTTTTCAGACAGCTGTTTTTTAGCTGACAGTTGGCAGTGATTCACACTGCAGAACAATGACCTTATTTGTAACATCAGTATTTTGAGAAGGCTAGGCTGAGAGATAGTAAATTGTCTTCTTTTCCATTACAAAAATAAAACTGTTTGCCTTCCTTCAGTTTAGCAATTATGAATTTAATGATTAACATTTACATACAGCTTTTTAAATTTGCACACCACACAGTTTTCTTCCGATACCGTTTATCCCCCAAAAGCAAGATGAAAACAGAACTATCGTTCACACCTTGCGTAGTTCTTAGTTGGATCTCAAACAAAGGAAGTTTTTTGCAGCTTTGTCAATAATTTGTTTTAAATGTGCGAAAAATCTGAAAAGAATCGGAAGTTTTGCATATGCTTCATGGCTTCTTACCATGTAATCTTTCATGTTATTGTACAAGTCTAGGTGGGCTTCATCTGTGCTAGCACATTCTAGCCTCTGAGTTTACTACAGAGCAGATTTACTGAGGTTAGCAGAAGATAAGATCCAGCCATTTAAATAAATAAAGGGTCTACCTGTAAGGAAGTGCAGGGTTTTAGTGAGTGATTTCCAGCTCCTCCCTGTTTCCAGCCTCCCTCTCCCACTGTTCACTCTGGTGCAACTTGTTTCTTTCAGGTCTGTCTTAACCTAAATCCATTCCGGGTGCTGCTGTTCAGCTTGATACCATAAACTGTGGGATTCCTTTCTGGGTACCAATATAAGTAATGCCTCAGATATAATTGTCCCCACCCTGCACT
The DNA here is from genome assembly GCA_026283785.1 of Coracopsis vasa. NCBI lineage: Eukaryota > Metazoa > Chordata > Aves > Psittaciformes > Psittacidae > Coracopsis > Coracopsis vasa. Next base: position 7,467 of record JANHGB010048759.1, read on the forward strand.
TGGCACCTTCCTCAGAAGGTACCATGGTACCTTTCACATCCATCCTGATAAACAGCATTGAGTTCACCCCACTCTCAATATCAGTTACAGAAACCTGTAATTACTCATTCACAGTCAGAACTTTTAATTTATTTTTTTTTTACTTTACAAATCGAGGCAACTATACTTTCTCCAATTCTTTTAAGCCTAAAGTCAGATTAGTAATAAACTGCAAAGTATAAAAAGGAGTGGAAACATACTGAATTATGTTACGGAAAGGCTAAAGCCTTGAAATCCTATAATCTAGGAGATGTTTATGCATCAGAGAGAAACACTTATTATAATAATTTGATTTAATAGAGAACAAGAATGTGCATTAGTTATGTGTAGTATAATAAATAAAACTAAATAAACTTTTTCTAATGGAATGACAAAATGTTTGAGTTAGAAAGCCTCTAATTTTCACCTTATCAAAAGAGAAAGTCAGGGATCTCAACTAAAATTAGTCTGTCTCTCTTCCTGAAAGCCTTCCAATTTTAGTGTGCTGTAAAATTATGTGGTTAATTTATGGTTCAGAAGAGAAGAGCACGGAAGTACAAGGATAAGCACAGAATCTAGAAGTTTAAGCTAGTTTACAGGACAGAGTGGTTACTGCCAGTACACAACTTGAATAACTGCAGTGGGGAATCTACAGAATTACTATCCCAGTGAATTATTTTTTTTAGAGAAATGCTCACTTTATACTGAGTTGTATGAAGTTCTCTTTAAATTCCTTTGCTTTCCTTGGGCTCTGAAAAACAGATCCAAGTTACCACAGATGACATCTATGTTAGGTATGTAAGAGTAAGTCCAAAGCAACCACCCAGTTTCATTTTCCCCCAAATGTTAAGAGCTAGAGCCTGCATTAGAAACTGGAATCAGTACTAAGCAAAGATCTGAATTCTGCTTTCATTGTTTTAAGGAGTTCTGGTGTTTGCAGGATAGACTGGTTTCCTGGGAGGCTCTCACCAGTGTGCAGAATTGAACTCCATGAAGACTGGCAGTAACAAAAACATCATGCTTAAACAGCTCTGTTGTTCTCTTACATTCATTTTACTTTTTCAAAAATCTAAACCAACATCCTGGATCGAGAAATCATTTTTATTGCTTAACAATCCTGCAGTTACAAAAGCACCAGTAGCTTGGACTTCAGTTGACTGTCCCTAAAGGAAAAAACCCCATATTTTAATCTCCCAATTCATGGAATTATGTCCAGAAATCTGAAATCAAATTTTATCACAGATTGTTTCTATGCTAAAAAGAATCACCTGAAATATAATTTAGACAGAACTTTGTAAGAATAAGACTAGATACGTAATCTGGCTTGGTTTCTTGTCACATAGATTCCATTTTCTTCCACTTAAATCCAAAAGGAGACAAGCCAACAAAGAAAGTAAATGGAACTGGTCTGTTGATGTCCTTAGTACGTAAATCATAGTGGTTTCCTAGTTCATGTAAATCCTCTTTGTTACTCTCTGTGCACTGATTTACTTACATGGGCAGCTTTAATTTATGAAGCTTCTTGGCTGGTGATCTTAGTACATGTGAAAGCTCAGACTTAACCCATGTGCCAAGAGCAGAAAGAACTACTTAAGAGAAAGCCTTTAAAGTTGATCAGGACATGTGGGTTTGCTTCTTAGGTCTACCATAGATATCCTGCAGGACCTGTGAATGACTTTCTACCCTTTGCTTAGCTTCTTTACCTGCAAACCAGGATTCTTCCCTACTTTATGAGCTGCTCCATAGGGAAAATAATTAAAAATAGCATAGTATCAGCATGTTTGGCAAGGACAATCTAACTAACAGCTGAAGCATAACAAAATATCTCTTCTCGGTGTTGGTTTAATGTCATCTTAGCAAAAGCTTTCCTTTAAAAACATACTGAGTTCGAGTAACAAACTTGAGTCTGGCAGGAATACAACCTTCATATGCTGTTTTTCAGCAGATGAAAATCCAGACAGATTTAGAGAGATACAAAATGCAAAAAGGTCACTGTAGCCAAATTTCAGATCCGGTAAGGAGGCTATGTTTTGGAAATTCTGTCAGAGCTAGCAGGAAGGGTATTTCCTATACCCACAAGCAGATGAACTTCAGAGAGAGCTATTGCATAATCTGGCTTCTGACTGCAGAAGCATAAACTGTTACAGTCTTTCTTGGTGAGGAATTGCTCCAATTTATAGAATCAATTTTGGATCAAATTGACCTCTCTTCATAGAGCGTCCAGGACTCATGCCGCTTTTTTTTTCTTTTTAGACATATATCATGTTCATGCGCAGCTATACATTAGAAAAAAACTATCTTACCTAAATGTCAACCAAATGAATACCTTTAATGATAATTTATTATCTTCTATAAATATGTATAGAAATAGAATCCAGTGACAGACTCCTAAAAATTACCTAATCACTCCATTTGGAATGCACTAGGTTGTTGGTGTGGCTCAAGCAATCAATAAGAAATCTGGAATTGGTGGCACTTTCACGGAACAAGATGAAAAGGTATAAAAGCTGGACTTTTGTCTTTTCTATTTTCCCAGGGGAAATAGGGATGGATGTGTTACTACTTTTCGCCCCCATCAGAAATTTTAAAGTTATTAAAAATTAAACATGTCTGAAAAAATAAAAGTTCCTGGTAATACTGCAGATTTATTTCTTTATGAGGCCATGAGAAATGTGGATGTGAAATACTTTAATTTCTGGATCAGCACAGTGTCTCTCATACATCTCTGAAACACAGGCTTACTCTACTAAGATGTACTATTCAGCAGTTTCATAAATTTCAGTAGACATAATTTTTTATTAATTGATTCCAACTCTCCTGGCATCCCCAACAAACATATTTTGAATATTAAAAATATTCAGAATATTTTTTATTGCTTGATTCCTCTGAGCTGCTTCTTATATCAGTCCTACTTTTACCAGGATAAACTGTGAAGATCATTTGTTTAAAAAAGGGAGACAAGATTCTTGAGGGAATAACTGAAAAAAACCCAAACCTGAATGTGTGGTTGCCAAAAATAACTAAAAAGTATCAATTAATACTTCAAAGTGAAATCATAAAACTGCAGTAGCTTATCTTTGAATAGAGTTAAGATGCTGTGAAACATTATCTTTACGAGGTCTGATGTTCATTTGTCTTCAGGATTTTGCCGCATATTTGGCATTTTGCGGAATTGTTCTTCACAATGCTCAATTGTATGAGACATCTTTGCTTGAGAACAGGCGTAATCAGGTATGGTCAACAGGTTTGTCAAAAGAGTACAGAAATTATGGTGGTTGGCTAGTAATCACTGCCTGCTACTCATAGTTCTCATATGGTAGCTATTCATTGGCTATTGTCAATTATTCTAATTGAACGGTGTGTATCTCTGATAAAACTCTAACTAACTTGCACCGAGCAGTAGCTGGGCACATTCCACCTTGGGCTGTGAAAAGCGGACTGTGTTGGAGAAGAAGGTAAAGCTACAGGTCAGAAAATTCATTTCATGTCAATATGCTCAATATTGCCTGAAGTTATCCCGTGTCTCACTGTATGTATTATACAACCAGAGGTGTACATACTCTGTACATACTACAGAGATTTCAGAAGAATTATCCCTACAGCACAGTAGAGGTTATACAGATTGCTCTTTTAGTCTACTACAACAATAAATAGTCACTAACCACATTTTCGGTAATGATCAGATGGAAAACTGAATTTCCTTCTGATTAATGTAACTGTATTTTGCAGCCACCTTTATAACTGATGCGTTATTAATGGCATGGACTTTGTGGGAGGATATGTCTGCTATATACGGTATGAAAAGATTTTGGAGAAACCACTAGGCAGCAGTTGTTTTAAAAATTTTTTGGTAGGTCTGAGTTTCCAAGTGACCATCGGTGTTTGTAAATCGGTACAAATTTGGATAATCTTTTCAAATTGACTCCATGCTTCTTTTGAGGAAAAAAAGAATATAATATGTGCACACCTAAGCAGCTGAGTCCTTCAGTAGTAGCTCTGAAATACAGGAGACTCTATCTAAATGATGTTTTCACCAAATGAGTTCATTACGATCTGTTAGAATTACAACAGATAATAATTATGTTCAAAACTCGTAAGAAATGTAAATACTGCTGTTTCTAGAATGCACACATGAGCCATAGGAAACTGTTAGGTTTCCTAAGGACAAATAACTCTGTTGTCTGGATTTCTCAGGTTTCATTTGATGAACTGTTAATGCTTAAATCTATTCTATCTCTTTGACTGAAGACATCAGACAGCTACCTATGCTATTTATTTCTTTCATCAAGCATCAAACTGGCTATTATTTACTGTTACCTTGCAGTCTGTGTGAGAGCCAACATTTAATTTTGGTCACAGTCATATACATGTTGACTCCCGTGATTCAGGCAAGAGGAAAAGAATCAAAGACAGTAGAAATGATAATTATTGCTTGAATCACAATTAGTCAAAATCTCACAAAAAACTTTTTTCCCAGGTGCTTCTTGATCTTGCCAGTCTGATTTTTGAAGAGCAGCAATCTTTGGAAGTGATTCTGAAGAAGATAGCTGCAACTATAATATCCTTCATGCAAGTGCAGAGGTGTACCATCTTCATAGTGGATGAAGATAGTACTGTGAGTATGTTTTTTTTCTGAAGGCAGAAGTGCTTATTCCCTGGTAGCAGCATAGGCTTCTCTCCATTCTGACTCAATAGTATTTCAAACCCATAGTATGTTCTGTTGCCTTTTTGCCCTCTATCTTTTCTTTTACAGTATCTGCTCAGGTTAGCTGTTGACTTGGGAGGCTTTGGTCTTTGTGTAGACTAGACTGCCATTTTAAGCAGCCATTCTGCATTGCCTTTTGACAAACTCTGGCTCTGAGCTCTCTCAAACTCTTTCATATCTCATTTTCTTGGCTACAGGTGTATGATGGAAACAAGGAAAATGCTGGGGAGAAAAACAATGTAGCCTTTGCTTCCTGTGCAGGATCAGTTTTGATAGCACTTTTTATTTCTTGAGTATGTCTAAGCAGGGAGTATCCAAACAAGGTATCTAAACGGAATCATGACCTGTCCCAAGTCTGTGGCTCACTGACGCAAAGCAAAACTGCTTTGTAATTCTCCCACCTCTATTTCCTTCCTATTGAAAATAGGCAGCAGGAAAAGGAGCAGAATACAATGCTGTATGCCCTAGTCTTGTATGGGCATTGCTAGTTTTACCTTTACTACTTGTTACAGATGCAGGTGTACTAAGATCCGGAAATAAGGAAGCATTTCCAGGTTCTGTAATACAGAAGTAACACACAATACTTGCGATCATCTGCCACAATCCCATCTCTCACTGTAGAAAAGTCACAATGTTTGTATTAACCTATTCACACTGTCCCTGCAAGTTAGGTAAACTCCAGCACCTAGTTTGCAGTCTGTAGTTTGAATCTTTTGTACAAAGGGAATCTAATTTTTCTCTACATTTACACTTCTCAACTGTTAAAAAAAGCTGGATGAAAAGAAGAGGTCAGTCAATATGTTTAAAAGTTTTTGATGTCCTCACCTGTCAAAGCAAAGCTGGTCTAGAATGTTGAAATAAAGAAGTTCTGTTTTGTCAGATTTGGCACAGCCTATAAATACCATCTTTTCTTCTCAGAGTGATCAGTAGAGATTCAAGACACTTCAATAATATTTAAAGTTGTATCAGGAGGTATTTTTGTGGTAGGATCCTGTATGCTTGCTGCTGGATGAAGTAATTTTACTCTTGTCTTTGTTACAGATTAGGTTTTGATAACTGCAACAAGCTTTTCATGAATAATACTATTCTAACTTATGACAATCTGATACTCCTATATATTAATATATCCTCTCGGTATTCCAGGATTCATTTTCCAGTGTCTTTCACATGGAATCTGAGGAGTTAGAAGATTCAGCTGAAAATCTGAAGAGGTAAAACAATGAATTAAAGCTTTTGTACATCCCAGCAGAATGTTGAAGAAACTATGATTTTTTTTTTTTTTCTTTTCATAATAGCAGACCTTATTTCCACTGGGTACCATGTATTACTGCTGTTTTCACAGAGCAGGTTTTGCCCTGAAATGTACATAGACAAGCATTATTGCCTTAAAAAGGTCTGAGCAATACAGTAGTGCAGGGCCTGATCACTTTGTCAGGTCTAAGTACATAGTTGTATTGCAAGGCTAAACTATGGAAATGTGCAGAATGTGTGAAGATATGAGAAGCTAAGTTGGTGAGCTGCTCTAATACTGATCTGTGAGAAATCTGTGTAGATAACTGTGTTGTAGCCACATTAATAGATACAAATCCTATTTATGATTTTAATCAGTTATTTTAATCATTACTCGTATTTCATGGATAGTGAAACTGACTCAAAGAACAAGACTGACTAAATCTTTTTGAGAAACCATTATGAAGTTCAACTGAGAGGAAGGAAAAGATGTAAGCATAGTTGAATTGAAATAAACAGATTATATAGTTTCTAAATCTAGCCTGAACCTCAGTATTGAAGTTTGAAAATTACTGTCTCCATTACTTTTCTCTGTCATCAAAACCAGTTGTTTCAAATAATGTCAAAAGAGTGAGACACAGTTGTATATAAAATAGACTACTCAAAGATAGGGTGCAGAGAGAAAATGGAGGTTTCTGTACCCCTTCAATCTCTTTGCAGTGAACATTTGTTACATCAAATTTAATTCCGTATGTTGGAAAAATATATCCAAAGTGTGTGGCTTGAGCAGCTAGAAACTGTTGAGCTGTAGAATAATTTTAGACAATGTACAACGAGAAAGTACAGAGGTACCACAGGCTAGTAAGATCCAGGGTGAAAGGCAGAGTTCCTGGTTACCTCCTCTTCTACACCATGGAAATGGTAAAGAGAATTTACCCTTCCTATTAATTTTCCCTTTCATGGTTACTAGTTAATGGACTCAAAATGTAATTTACTGGTTGCATGGGCCCTCAGTAAATTTCTCATAACTGACAGAAAAGAAATCTGGGAGGCTTAGTGCATATCTGAATCTTATATATCACATGTATCTTATAATCACAGTTATATGGCAAGGACTGTACTGTGGTTCGACCACTGGATAGTTAGAACCCTGTGCTTGAAGGGCACGATTCTGGGCAATAGCAGAAATATAATGACATGGATTAGATGGGAAGTACTACTTTACATAACAAATTTCAGGTTTATTATTTAATCAAGGACCCTGAATCAAACCCCAAATCAGACCAGTTTTCACAGTTGTGGGGCATTGCCCTGTATAACCAACTTTGTGAAATAATGAAAGAGCAATTTTCTTCTTCCAGCACTGTGAACATCCTTACACCAGAAGGATCGCTAATGACAAGTCAAATATCACAGGGAAACTACAGGAGCTTAAAGGGAATAGGCTTATTATTAGGACATACGTCCTTTTCCAAAGCAGGCAAAGGATCCAAGAGAACTGAAATGCCTTAATTGAATATACTGTGGCTAAAAAAGTAGGTTGATTCTGTAAAGGTATTTTGTGCCCTCCTTTGGAATAAACAGTTCTATTTCAGTAACAGAATCCCCATGCTACTGATTATGCCTTTACTTTAGAACAGATTTGAAATGAAACTTAGCAGAAAATTCACAAACATTACCTGCTGCACTCCATTTAAAAAAATGTGAATTTCATCCAGTATTGATTTTTCAGGTGTGTCCGATTTGTGAATGGAGTTTGTTTTCAAAAAGTTTTGTTTATTTCAGTATAAACCCAGTTGTTCATTCTTTATCCTTCATCTGTATAAACTCTACTAATTTGTTTATTTCTTAAGTTTGGTGTTCAGTGTTAACATTGTTGAATATTAAAGAAATGGTGGAACATATAAATCAATCCACTCTGCTGTTTTGTGATGACAGCTGGATTAAGATACAGGATTTGAACTCAACTCTGTTCATATCTATTGGTTATATCCTTTCCTCATACAGGGAAGATATTACAATTACCTCCTTTGCATAATGAAATGACCCATTTTCATACTAAGGAAATAATAATAATATTGTATCCTTCAGGGACTGTGATACAAACAAAATCAATTATATGTATGCTCAGTATGTCAAGAATACGATGGAGCCTCTCAACATCCCAGATATCTGCAAAGACAGAAGATTTCCCTGGACAGTACGTAAAATAAGATTAGATTTAAAATTCAGAAACGGAATATGTGTTTTTCTGTTTACCTTTCAAACCTTTTTTGTTTTCCTCTTATTATTTCTAATCATTTAATGGCCACAGAATTCCGTAAACACGAAGGAAGGTACCTTTACTTGCTAAAATTAATTATCAGTGAAGAAACAGTACAGTACCCTCACAGTGGGCCAGGTGGCCGGGGGGGGGGATTTATCCCTACAACCATTGTTAAAAAAGCTTTACATTATTTTCTCGATAAATAGACAGTGCGATGTAGACAGCTTGCAATATGTTCTATGGAAAACACTGAAGTGAAGAAAGTTGGAAGTTTTCATAGGAATCCTCAGTAGTTTACAGTGACTGTTGGGAGACTCCCATGAGTTCCTTTCCTTTTATCCTCCCTTTCCCTTCTTATTCTGGCAAAGATTAATGTTATAGATGCAAGTTCTTCGCTGTTTTGGAGACGGAACAACTCCACTTTTCTTTGAGAGCTTTTGCTTCACACTTCATCAAGTGTGAGCTTGCGATATCGTATACTACTGAGCACACAGATACTGGAGATTTAGGAGGGAAGGTCACTTGGCAAGACTCAGACTACAGTCAGGTTGCCTTCAAAGTCATCATAAACAAAAAAAATATTTGTAATTCCATATTTTCCTGTCAATGCCAAAATTAGAAAGATGTCTGCTCTTATTATATTTAAGCCTGTTGGCTAGAGGGGCTCAGGGAGAGGGTACTATGTGGGGGAGGAGTTGTTATGATCAGCAGATAGCTCTACATAACTCTGTTCTCAGATGCACAATGAAAAAAGGTCAGTGTTTGGTGTGATTATTCCAGTAAGTGGAAAGAAGGGGCAGGCTCATGGTGGGAAGCTGCATTTCTTCCATTTTTCCATGTGCAAGGTTTCATGGGTGTTCAGAATGGGTTTCTGGGAAGGACTGAGCAACACACAAATTGAGTGCTCACCACTTTGCAGTACAGGGCCCAAAGTTATCTTAACTGCAGGAGGGGAAATAAAAACAGAATCAGGCAGATATACTGTACAGATCAATAAAGAAAGAGGTGATTATTTTGAAAACATTTTAAGGTAAAACTGAGAGTCATCCAAACTGTGTTTCTAAATAAGGCCTTGCACTTTGTCAGCAGGGTTAGAGTTCTTTTGCATTTTACCCTGGAATCTAGATTACTTACACAGGAATTTTGGATAATGTTTCTCAACACCCAGTTGGTCCACCACTGTGTAGGAGCAGCCTCAAGGCAGAGCTGTAGTCTTCCTACCTGTTGTTCTTTGGATCATAATTTGGTCTCCTCTAAGCCTCCTTTTATTGTGTTGGTAGATTAATAAAGGGAGCTCAAACAAACCAAAAGGGTCAATGAAAATTTTACAGCCACAAAATGCATAGTTAGCTTAAAATCAGGTAGTTACTCTTGTTTTATGACATCTGTTCTCTATTCCTTATATTGCCATATTGTGAGTGGACAGCTGCAAAGGGGAAAGGTCAATTCCTTTTACAGCTCATCACTTGATGAGAGTAAAAAGGTGCCCTAAAGCCCATCTGGTCTCTTTTCAGCTGCACTGAGTGGAACCGTTTGTAATTTTCATGGAAGTGGTACCTTCTTATGAAAGAATCTATTATAAAATTAGCACTTTGTTAGCACAATTACACAAGCCACTGTAAACTCCTACTGAATCAAGATTATCATCATCATATTTTATTATTATTCACCATAGCTTGTATCAGATACAGTGTTTATTATACCGTCCAGCCAAAGATGTGCAAACTCTCTGAACACATGGTTTACTTTTGAAGGACTATGTAAGCCAAGAATAGCCGTAGATCCCAGCTCTACAGCTTTTTCACTTTTTTCACTTTGAATATTAGTCTTTCAAATTATAACTATATTTTTTGTTTATTTAACAGAATGACAGTGCAGAAAATGTAAGTCAACACATAAAGAGTTTGCTGTGTACACCAATAAAAAATGGGAAAAAAAATAAAGTGATAGGTAGGTATCTTTACAAAAAATATCTTTATACATTTCATAGAAATATTTCTGTGCTCCACTGTAGAATCTCAGCAACACGGAATCTCAACCCAGGAAAAAAGATCCCTAATCATCATGTTTTCACATACACTGCAACCTTGACTGTAAATTGCTTACCTATTAAGTTACCAAGTATGTACAGCACTCTTGTGATACTTCACTGGTTTTATACTTGCAATCAAAAATTTTCTGTAAGTAAAATTATTTTTATTGGTTCCTGTTCAGAGAGTCAGTTACCCCTATTGCTTGTGCAGACCTTTTTACAAGACAGTGAAAGGAAGAGAAGACCTAAATCAGTAAATAAACCCTTCAGGCCTGAGTTGTCTGTAGTGCTGGGCTTTTAGGAAGCAGTGGTGGCATATGGAAAGGTGATCTGAACTGCACAAACATTGACAGTTTCCTCAAATGCGACTCAGCTATGCAAAGATTCATACATTAGAAAGTCAGCTGCTGTGCCATTTTTGGTGCTACCGACTGCCCTTTGGATGTGCCCTCTTACATCTGTGGATTACACTGGGAGCCTATCGTCCTATCGTAAGACAATAGGTTTAAGTGTCTAAAGCTACCCAGTGTAAATATCTCTGCAGCGTCTCCTTCATTTTGATAGAACTACTTTTCTTCTATTTTAAAGAGTGTCCGTAGTTTCCTGGTGTAGCATTTTCAGAAGTAATTTGACATCACTTAGGCCTAGATGCTTATGGAAACTTAGAAGTCTAGCTATCTCTGGTTCCCTAAAACTTTTAGGTGCCTGTAGTCTGGGTCCTCAAAGACAACACCTAAAAAGTTTTGAGGATCTGGTCAGGGAATAAGCTTAAGTCTTGCATGGAGTTTCTGGTTCACCTTAAACTTAGGGATGATGATGCTTTTGGCAATTACCAGGACTTTCCAATTCCATGAAGAGTAGAATGTGTATCAGCCTGCTTTCCTGGCATCAGTAAGTTCCACAAGCAAGCAGAACATAATATATACTGATTCCTAGATAGCAGCATGAATCCAGCTTCCACAGCTTAAAAAACATTTCGCAAGTAAATGTTAAGAGTTCCAAGAATGCATTTTTTAATGATCTTCAAATAATTTTTCTTGAGAACTGTGGCAAAACTGCATAATCCAATGTATATAGTAAATATGAGGTCCCTTTTCCATGAAGACAAGTTTGGGTTTTTTTTTAAAGTTTGTTGGGGTTTTTTGTGTGTGTGTTGTTTTTTTGTTTTGTTTTTTTTTTTGGGGGGGGGATGTTGTTTGGTTTTTTTTAACTCATGAAGCAGAAAGAGAAGCATCATCTTTACCTGGTAGAGTTCTCTGAAATTTCTTTTGATATCAGCTTCTTTAATTAGTTCTTTTATTACTTTGTTTAAATATTCTACCAGACTCTAGAAGACCAAGACAAAGATTGAACTGTTGAACTTTAATTAGAGATATCTCACTATGCTTTTAGTACTGGTAAGACAGTCACGTCTGACCTCATATATTTTTTTTCTACTGTTATTTACTGTGGAAATTCAAACTGAAAGTTTTAATCAGGCTACCCATTTAGATGGGTTTTCCAATTCTGAGTAATTCTCACTGGGAAATGTTCCTTAAATTCTTTTAAGGTTTCATAGCCTGCCTAATGTTCAGATGTGTGATAGGGCAAGGGTAAGAAGTTGTCTTCGGGACAATACCCAGAAGTTCCGTTAGCATACTATATACTATGTAAGACTATTATTACAAGTCTACTTTTTCATTTTTAAGATTTAGATTTTCATTTCATTTACCAGAATTCGGTAAGTGTGCTGTGCAGATGGGCATGGGGTGGTAAAAACTGTCCACAGCAAAACTGAGCAAATCTTATTGACAAGAAAGATGAAAAGAAATTTTCATTCTCTCAAATCTAAAGCTTTCACCACATACACTCAGGTATTTTTCTGTTGTTTTATAACTATGTCCCAATAAAAGACTTGAGTTTCTTTAACTGTAACGTATGGGCCCCTCAATGCTTTGGGGAAGCTCCTGAAAAGATTAAAAGTACTAGATAGTATATTTCCTGCAGTTCCCCCATTATTTTTTTTAAGAGACATTGTGCAAATACTGTGTCTTTTAAGAATTCTTTTGGCTTTGTGACTTATTCACTGTTGAGTCCTAATCTTGTGTTCATTGCATCACAGTTGCTGTGGAAATAATTAGAATGTTGTAAACAGTACTAAACAGAGATCTGAAAGTGAGTTTCATGACATTTTGCTATAGAGTTTTTTTAAGTCAGCTTCTTTTTCCCAGGAAAAGTTAATCTTGCTCTTAGTTAATCTTTATTTGCTGGAATTACGTATTTTTACTATTATTCAAGTATATAGTAATCTCATTCCAAAAAGGTTCAGAATCCTGTTTGCAGTATTCATTTACCACAACACCTGCCACAACAGTTTACAGCTGCAGTTACAATATTCTTACTGATCTCTTTAGTGGTGACTTTTACACTAAAATAAGTTCCCCAAACAGAATGTACTTTGGAAACAAGACAGTGTTACACTGCCAACAGACATTAAACTTCTACATGCAACACCAGTGTTCTTCTGAAGACACAATTTGCATGTGACCAGGAAAATGCTTGTTTTTATGCTTGAAACTGTTAGTTCTTACACTCATGAGAGTGAGAAAACATTTGGACTCACTTAAAAGAGAATAATCACCCCCAGAGCAGTTTTGGGCAAAGACAACATATACTTACAGTGCAGCTGCTTTAATTAATATTCTGATTTCTTAGCAGAAACTGCCTAAAAAAACCCTGCCTAAAACTAAAGTGAGGTATATGTCTGAATTTCCCTCTGCTTAAAAATTGGGTCAAGGATCTAAGTTGCAGCAAGGTTTGGTAGAAGTTACCTGTCAGTGGCATGTGCACATCAAAGTCCAGAAATTCTTAATAAAAAATAAACAGATGCAACTATCAACAAGTTTGAACCTAACAAGTCAAATTCAGTACGATGCTTTTCAGTGAGCTCAGCAGTCTTTGGAGCAGGCTGTAATTCAATCACATCCTATAGAATTGGGGAGTATACTTCAGCTTTGAGCCTCAACTTGGGTATTCTCTGTTTAGTTCATTTATTTAAAAAAATTTCCAGTACTGACTCAAATAAGGAAGTGAAAACTCTGTCTACCACTCTTCTGACTTTCATAAATGTTCTTTTGGCACGGTTACAAAAGTCTAATTAGCCTCTAAAGGACAAATTGTCTTTAGGGATTAAATCAATCTAGAATACTATTAATAATAAAATGACCCTGGAATTTCACAAGATAGTCATGTCTGTAAAGCCCTACATTTGTGGTTTACAAATCCTAATAAATACTTTTTAATCTACTAAGTAATATAGAACATTTTAGCATTTACTCTGTAATACAGTGAAATTATTCTAGAAAAACTCCGGTGAAAATCCTATAGCACTCCTGTGTGTCACCTTTATGTCTATTGCTGGTTTATACTGTAGGCTAAGCTGTTGTAGCCTCAATTTTTCTCTTGATGTTCCGTACAATAGGTGATGTGTCGGCAGTTCTCTGTTTTACATCTTTTAATTTCTGTATCCTGGCATAGGGGTTTGCCAACTTGTGAATAAGATGGAAGAAAATTCAGGCAAAATCAAGGCCTTCAACAGAAATGATGAACAGTTCCTGGAAGCATTTGTCATCTTTTGTGGCTTGGGGATCCAGAATACACAGATGTATGAAGCTGTAGAAAGAGCCATGGCCAAACAAATGGTGACATTAGAGGTGAGCTCAAAATCTAGGTGGTCTTTCATTAGCTCAGATGGATCCTAAGTTCCTCCAAGATCCTGGCTGTTTGCATGGATAGTGCAGCTGTTTGCATGGATACTGAACAGAAATTGTTCTCCCCTACAAGAACAGCATTTGGCCTGTTGAGTTGCACAGGAATTTTTCTGCTTGTTTCTCTATCTGCCAGCAGACTATTTAACTTGGTATTGTATTTTAACCTTACTCTTGTGATTTTGTGGTGAGCTGAATGCATCTTTTCCTCTACATGAGGCTACACATTGGCAAAATAGTGGCTTTGTTCTGTTGCACAGGAAGAGGAAACAGTTTGGTGGATTAGAGGCTTCCTTTTCTTGTCTGAGGTTTTCTGTGATGATTTTGGCTCAGTTCTTTAGACAAACCAGTTTGTGGAATAAAATCGGCATTATTGTAGATTTTCAGTAATTTCCTCAGACTCCATCAGACCATATCAAGATGAACATCATTTGGTCTCAGCCTTTGAAATGGTTACTGTTAAGTTTAATAGCTAAAGAGGGCTTCAGTCTGAGAAGCTGAGTTACTTGGAGGTGATAACTTGAAGCTGAAAGTCCAAAATTTGTAGACTGGCTCTCCTAACATTCATTATGTAAACAGAGTGTTTACAGAATTCCTAAATAGGGATTATGTATCTTGTAGCCTTTACAAGAAATGTTAAAACTCTCAAATAGACCTGTATTAAGCAATGGTAAATAAAAAGGTGGTAAAATTATTGTCAAAACCATTTTAGTGCTTAAAAAAAAAAGAGTTGTTCGTTTACATGGCAAATTAGCAATTCTCTCTCCTACTATAACACTTTATAGGTAACGTAGAAAGTCCAGACAGGTTATAGGTTGGTATATAAGATGGCTTCTTTTTATAAAAAGTCAGTCTCTAGTTGCTAAAAAACCTCCATAACATTTTCATGTCCTTGGTTCTCAACAGCTAAAAAGATACGAGCTTATTTGTTAATTTAAACCAAACATACTGTCTTTCAGATTTTTTGCCAAGTTTCAGTTAGGGCAAAACTTTCTTTTACGTCTGAAGAAACTCCTGAAAGGATTACTATGGCAACAATGTCAGGCTCATATTTATAGCTGTTTCGTGTATTATTTGTCTTTGAAAGCGGGGCACAAAAACTTTCCAAAGAAAAAATCAGAGTTCTTTGCTCTTTTATAGAAACTAATTATCTCAAGAAGATTCTGTGCTGTGCGAGATTTTTGAAAGCTACAGGTATTTCCTCATATGCTTCCCGAGAGCTCCCTTAAAACCAGCATGGGCCCTGCATGGAAATTAAATTTCATCAGCAAATACAATGCAATGCAAAGCCGTGCAGCTGCGAACTGAGAATTCTGCTTTAGGAAAAATACCTTTTCACCACGTTGCTCTTTTGTTTGTACTAATGGCTACTTTCCTCTTTCTGTAGGTTCTCTCATACCATGCTTCTGCTGCTGAAGAGGAAACGAGGGAGCTGCAGGTAACAGCGGTAATTGAATTTTTTACTATTACTTTAGAAATGCTCAACTAATAGAACAATAAAAGGCATGGATGTGAGCCCTAAACATGCAGAAGCACATCTTCCAGAAATAAAAAATACAGTGAAGCTTAAACTGATCAGTTTCTGAGTTGAATCAATACATTACATAAAAAAGAAACATTGCAATGAGAGATACAGGTTGGCTAAAGAGCTGCAATTATTTACAGGAGAAGCAGAAGTATACCAACTGCCTTCCTCATGAGTTTGAGTGCCAGTAACAGCTGATGCAATGTTACACAATAATTATGTATTTCAGAAGCAAAAAGTTGAGAACACTTCTGTCTACAGCTGAATGTTGTATATTTTATAACTTGGGTACATTTCAAGCATCCCAAGTATGGGTGCAACTTTACTGCCTTACACAGAAATTCTGTATTTAATTGTTAATGTGATGATGATTATTTTTTCATTATTTTTACAGTTACTTTTCTGTGCAGTGTCCTGTTCTGCTCATGTTTAATTCTGAGTTTAGAAACCACTGCCTAAGGAATAACTATAGCTAAAATTTCAAGTATAGTTCAAAGCATAGCCTGTGCTTAGTCTCTTCGGTTCTCTCTGTTGGAGGAGACTTTCTGGGGAAATAGCATCACCCTGCTGCATGAAAAAAAAAGGGAAGGATGGAGTGATGGAGAGGAAGGCAGATAGAGAAGACCACAAGCCTGGGTAGCATGGGACTGGACTGAACAAGCAAGGTGCCACAGAACAAGGCACAAGACTAAGGTTATTTCTGGAACAGTTAGCGTCACACAGATTTTGGACCTCAGTCCCACCACACTCATTGATACAAGATTTTCATGCTGTGAAACCATCACTCTGAATTTTAACAGAGCAATCAGATTAGTTCAGATAATTTAAGCTGAAAAAAAAAGAAAAACAGGCCTTAAAAATAAGGGTATCTTGGAACCTCAGGGCACCATATAGAGCCCAAAGCAAACCACAGACCAAGTGCTATGTTGTATGGACAAATCAGTTTGTAGCCTTTTACCTCACTGCTAGAGAATGATCCCTGTCCTGTTGTATATAGCAGTGCAGATCTAGACACTTCATTGGTCATTTGGTTTCTTCTTCGTGCTTTTGTGTACAAGATACCTAATTCAGTGACCATTCCTCAAATTGCTTCTTTAGGCATTATTCTTTTCTTTAGAAAGCTTATTTTCTGTCTTTGGTACCACATTCCACAATTTTGATTACTGAAAACATCCCCTACGGCACATAGACTTTCTGACTGTGTTGCCTATTATGAAAGTAGTTATCTTCTGCTTTTTTGCAGTTTGATTTTCTTTGTAAATCTGAATGATTCAATTTCTTTGTAGTTGTTCCCTCTCTTTCTTTTCAAGAACAGCTAAGATTTCAATGTGCAGGTTTTTATGCTGAAATGTTCTCAGCTGAAATGAAATTTGCTGTTCTGGCTGTCAAAGGCAGGAGATCAAGGAAGAGAAAGATAAATCGTGAATGAAGTCAGAACACAGGCATGAAGTGTTCTGTTGAGTTCCTACTGTGTCCTTCCAGCCCTTTTCCTCATGAAATACCAGACTGCAGTTGCAGTTTTTCAAAATTATGTCATTAGAGTTTGTGAATGGTCACTTTATTTTCCACTGAACATACTGGCCTCGTGGTTCTTTCACATGCTTATAGGTGAAATACCACATGAATCCAAACTGAAGGACACAAAATTACTAGTACAAGAAATGTGTAAGAATGATGGATTTTTTTTCCTGTGCAGATCCTGTTTTTCATAATCTTTCATGATTTTCCAATATTGACACCCAGGAAAGATAACAGCACATTTATATGGAACAGACGTAGTTATGGGGAGAGCTGATTTGTATGCTACATGTAAAAACATTGCAGATTATGAAACATGCTTCCTTTTCAGTGTCGCAGCCTTCCAGGACACAGTTCCCCATGCTGGAGAAATGTCTTTCCTCTGGAATTACAAAGAAGAAGATGAACACATAGGTTTATTTCTTTCACCATTTCAGTTTTATCTGACCTTCTTTTAAGCCACACTCATATTGAGGTGAAACAACTGTAAAGAAGTAGCACTGAGAACTCTACCTTTTATTTTACTGAAAAGAAAAAGATACTAAGTTGTGTTCCATAGTGTAAGACTTACCATTTATTTTGTTAGCAACCTTAACATCTGTATGTCAAAAGTCAACAAACTACAACCAAGTTGTAATACATGTAATATATGGAGATGTTACTGATAATAAAAGTTACAGATTTGTAGAAGTATAGAGCTGGGGTTTTTTGTGTACTTTATGATTTCACATTTCATATTGAAGGTTTATGACTGTATTCAGATTAGATCAAAAACACAGTCCAAAGGTTTTAAAGATTATGGATCACAGGTGAAGCCTAATTTTTCAGTTTTCTAGACCAGAGAAAGCTCTGCCTGTGGGCATGTTCTGACTACCATAGTGCTGAATGTGGATTCTGCTAGGAATTCTGTTCTTTTGACATCTGTTTCCTCACCATTTATAGAAAAATGTAAACAGTTACAGATTTTTAAGTCTGCACATCCACAAAAACGTAAAACTCCACTGCCTTAATTTCTCCGTCTCCCAGTTTCATACATACTCTTGGTTACAATTTGCCTTTGGCGGTTTAGATGACAGACTAATCAGGTAATCCTTCCCTTATTCTTTTGATCTATGGCAAAGTGTGTGTTAAATCTAAGGATATAAGGCAATGTTAAATGAGAAAGGCTAAGAAAAGATAAATGAGAAGTAATCATCAAGTTTCAGTGTAATGTGAAGTTAAAATTGAGTATCTCACTACTGTTTTGTGGAAAAAGCCAATATTTATGTTATGCTTTTCTTTCCTAGTCTAAGTTGTGTTCTGTTATTCTTCTCTAGGCTGCTGTAGTACCATCCGCACAATCTCTCAACCTAACTGACTTCAACTTCAGTGATTTTGAGCTATCAGATTTTGAAACAACACTGTGTACAATACGAATGTTCACAGACCTCAACCTGGTGCAAAATTTCCAAATGAAACATGAGGTATGAATGTTGTCAAATGTTGTTTCACGTAAAGAGACAACTTAAGTATTAGAAAACTAGGAGAATAGTGAAATAAGTCTACAGTAAATATAAATGGAAGTATGTATTAAAGAGTAGTTAGCAAACTAGGAAGGCATGTAAAGTGGACAGTACTGGAGTGTGTCCTTAGTTTGGTTCTACTGAATAATCAGTAATTCAGTTAATGGATTGTACAACACTTTCAGAAAACTTGGGGATTGGAAGTAGAGGACTCAGTTAAAATTCAAATGAGTTTGAGAATATATATAGGAATATTTCAAAATCAGTAAGAACAAATATTTCAAGACTTAACAAAAGCAGTCAAATGCATAAATTAAAAATGGTAAACAGAAGTGCTAACAGAGACTTCATAGCTACTAGTATTAGAAATCGTGTAAAAGTCAATAATGTGCCATAGTAGCAAAAAGGGGCAAATTTCATTCTTTCCTGACAGAGTGGTATTAAATACCCATGGAGTAATTATGTTGTAGCTTATTATTTGAAGAGGCACACAGAGATACAAAGTATTTTTTTAAGAAATAAGAATTGAGGAGATTGAACAAAATTTGAATTAGTTAATCTGGCTTTCTCCAAAAAGCAGAATATTGAAAACTAGAACTTTTCAGTAAGTGAAAGACTGTTACAAAGTTAACAATAATATTGTTCTCTATGTCTGTACAGGGTAATAAAAGTAATTAGCTTAGTCTTTCCCCCAGAAAAGATTAGATGAGAGATGAGGGGCATCTTTACAGTTTGTGGAGATAGTAAAGACTGAAACAGATTACTTACGTGGGCTGTGGAAACTTCTGTGAATGTTTTTACTAATAGACCCAGTTGTAGATATGTCTGTCAGAGGTGATCTAGCCAGGTATTATTACTTTCCTCCCAGCCCTGGAGGTAGACTAGATCAGACCTCTAGGATAATCTTTTAGGCATCTTCCAGTCAATGCACACAATTTCTATTTGTAAACCCCTTCATTTTTAAATACTTTATTTTTCCTTTATATAGTTTAGAACAAAACTTACAAAGTTTCAAAAAGCAAGATTTATTCAGAGAACTTCATAGGCAAACAAATTAGTAAAAGAAAACAGGTATTTATTTTCTAGATCACCAGTTTATAGGCCAGTTTAAATTAGTAGTGTTCAAGGGCTGAAAGGAGTACTGTATTTACCTAGTCTGATCTCTTGAATATTCCAGTACTTATTTTCACCTTTGTAGTAAGGCCAAGAACTTGTACTGCCCAGTAAGTGGTGGGCTTCTAGCTCCTAGCGGAGCAATTGTGATGGGTTTGCAAAACCAAAATAACACCATGACAGTAGACACATAATCACACATCTCAATAGAAGCAAGAGAACATTGACAGCTTTGAAGCTACACTTTCAACTTTCCATACTAGAGCTAAAGAAAGCTGGCAGTAGCTTAGCACTCCTTTTTTAACAGTGGAAAGGTAGAGAACACTGCTGCTTTTTCTGTGTGGAATCATTTATGTGGGTGAATGATACTGGATTTTCATTTTTGTAAGTACACAATCTTTCACTAGAAATACTAAAAATTTTCTTGAACAAACCAAGGCCAGAATTTAACATAGAGCAGTATGCTGTACTCATTTAAACCAAGGGGCCTTTCTAGTACACATCGAATTACTATCTGATCATCACACCTTTCACGTTTTTAGAAGTATAACCCACAATTTGTAAAACTGTTTCGTAAAACATCCAGGACATACTTTCTTCCTGCATAAAAAAAATACTAGCCAGCAATACAGTGATCGCTGTCTTTCTGTCATACTTATTTCCTTTCAGAAGTCCTATTCTACTTGTCTTTTGACAAGCTGATATGAGGGAAGAGCCACAAGTTCATTATCAAAACAGCTCTTAAGAGAGCTCTGTAACTAAAAAAATACATTTTCTCTGTCAAATATGTCATTGCAAACAAGGACAACTTAAGCTCAACTTAACTCAGTTTCTGAATTAACAGCACTGCATTTGATATTAACATTTAGCCATTGGTAATAAAACCCCAAACGCACAAGTATTATGTACTCAATGAAAGGCCGAACTAGTGGATGTAAGCATATTCTTATCTATGTTGGCAGTTACAAGTATGTTACATTTGAACTTTTATAAGTTAAAAGGAACTACTTTTTTTGCTGTGAGAGTTTTCAAGCAGGAATATTACAGAAATATTTGTTTTCATAAAAGTAATAGATTTCAAATACATTTATAGTTAACTATGTGATGCTGTTTCTTAAAGGTTCTCTGCAGATGGATTTTAAGTGTAAAGAAAAACTACCGGAAAAACGTTGCTTATCACAATTGGAGACATGCCTTTAATACAGCGCAGTGCATGTTTGCTGCTTTAAAATCTGGTAAAATTCAGGTACATTTTTCTGTTTCTACATTAAGAAACTTCTAAAAATTTTCTTCTAAAAAAAATTTATAATGATGCATAGTTCTGATTGCCATGTCAATGAGATGGTCATCATTCTGTGGAATTGCTAATGAAATCAACATATTTTTGCTGAAGGTTTACAGATTTAAGGGCTTGGTTTGTGAAATTGCTGTCATCTTGTTATGTACCCAGTTTCAGTTAAATCCTCTGGAAATGATTAGGTAGATACAGTGGGAAAATCTCAAATAAAACACATGCATGATTATGTCCTTTTTTAAAGTTAATTCTTATGCTACAAGCAAGTCAAAAAGGTGGAGAAGAAAAAGACTGACTCTCTTTCAGGATGTTTCCTTATAATATTCAACAGGAAATTTTTTAAGTCCAAACAGAGCTAAGTACAGCTTTAGACAAACAGTAGAATATTTTTGGAAATCAAGATTTAAATGCTCATTTCAATGCTTTTGAACAATGCTTCAAGCTTCCACTTAAAAGACATATAATATCTTTTAAAAACTTAATTTATCTTTAGTGTAAATATTGAAGAGCTAGATGATCCCCAGAATATGAAAGATACCAATTCAAGATTTTTCCAAAATATGTTTTTAGATTTTTTTTATATATTTTTGAAGAAAAGAGAATGTGTCTATTTATTCTGTATTACCGTGTTTCTTCACTTTGATTACAGACCATTGTTATTAGTTGGTTTATATTATTTTTCAGTAAACACTTCTGAGAGAATAAATAAATCCTATTTGTAGACCAAAACCTAGTGTCAATAATGAGGAGGCATTCCTTTCCTCTGAAAACTTGTCTCACAAAAAAAAAAAAAAAAATACAAAAGGTGTGGGAGAAACAAAAGCAAAGGCTTCATATTTCTTCTATACTGCAGGGGACATGGTAGTTTTGCTCTGTGTGTGGTCTAGGTCTGATGATCCTGATAGCTTGCTTGCTATTTTTGGTATCCTGTCTGTCTCCACTGTAACTTCCATAAACTCCTTTATTCCTCACTACATTGGATTCACTCCACACTGATTTTCGTGTCCTAGATTCTGGAATCAGAATGGCGTTGATCATAAGTTTCTAATTTTTTCTCTAGTTTGAGAGGAAAACCACATGATGGGGGACACATCTTCCTCGCAGAAACATAAAATCAGTCATTTCCAAGCTGATTTGTCTTTTAACTACACTAAAGATAGGCTTCACTTCTGGAAAACAGATGCAAATCTACAGAAGTTGTAACTGCTTAAAGAAAATTTGGCTTTGATTGTACAGAGGGTGCACCCCCCAGTGGCAGCGCTGTCACTACTTGTTCTTCAAATTCCTGAACTGACTTGTGCCTGTGGCTCTCATTATGAAATGTTGCATCAACAGTGTAGCTTTGTCCAGCTTCTGTTTCTTACTGGACAGATTTAAATAAATTTTCTATCTAATTCTGCTGAACAATATTAAAGATACGAAATAGTCACAAAAGAGAAACCATAACCTGTCCACTAATCCGTTTTGGAGGTCCAGAAGAAACTCAAAATAATGAGTCAGTGGTTAATTTTGTTTTCCATGGGCTTTAAACTTCTGTTCACTTATTTGTCCAGTAATCAGTGAAAAGCATGTAATTTTTTTCCTTCTGATTATTCCAAGGACATTTTATAAGAAATGTTTATACCTGGAATGTAGCCTAACTCCCTTGAGGTAATGGAAGAGCTGAGCTAAAAGTCATGGGGTCAGAATTTTAAATGATTCCTCACGCTCTTTCTTCACTGTCAGGTGATATGCAAGCCACTTCCTCATATCAGTTTTCTCATCAGTATAAATAGGGCTAGATGATGTCTCCATTGATGTTTGCATTGAGATGTAAGAGAATGATTATTAGTGTTCACCACAACTTCAGAGATACCCCTTATCCTCAGCATCCCATTTTATGTCCTTCTCCTCCTTGGGCTAGAACTGTATCTGCTGTGTGGTAAAGCCAAGACAGCAGATATAAAACACATTGTGCAAAATAAATCCCCATCACAAAGCTAACTCACTTATTATGTTACTGTCTACATATAGAGCAAACTGACTGATTTAGAAACACTGGCTTTGCTGATAGCAACTCTAAGCCATGATTTGGATCACAGGGGAGTGAACAACTCTTACATACAGAGGTAAGTCTGAAAGAAGTTAAGTAAAAACAAATGAATACCAAAATCACAGGGCTAAATTAAGTACAACCTATTTGACTTGATAATGTGAGGCTGTGTAAAGGAGCAGGTTTTTAGCAAAGTAGTAAGTGCAAGAACAGCCAGAAGCATTCAAGAGTCCACAGCAAAGATGCACAACCTCTGTTGTTGATAATTAAAACAGCAGATGAAGCGAACTCTTAGTGGGCTGTGCAGGCACAGCATCTTCAAGCTCCTGTTTCAGAAGTCACATCCCCCATTTCCCATACAGTGACAGCAAAAGGTCCCAGCTTCTAAGGGACAACTTGTAGGGAATGTGGAGCTTTTCAGGTTTCTCCCTGCCCAGCCAGCTGTTCCCAGTCTAGTCTCAACCACCTGTGGGTCTCTGAGCTGAGATCCACAGCTATCTGATACCAAGGTGTCTCCTTACCATGTTGAACTCATGCTTTTACAGAGTTGTAAGTTGATTTGGGCAAGTTACATATTTAAAATCACATTACAAATGTATGACATTGATTTGGTATTATCTGTGCTCTTCAACTTTGATCAATTCTAGAATTACAGAGAAACTTTTATAACATAAAAAGTCAAAACATATTTTGAAACAAAATATTTTTTCTAAACAAAATATTTTACTTTGAAGTTATCAAAATAAGGCATCTGAACTCTTCTAAAATGTTCTACATATTTTAATTTTTAACTAAAAATACTTAGCTTTTTATAATTTATCAGTAGTTTCAGATCTGCTCAAAATGTGTTTTTCAGTGAATTTAGTATTCAAGTAACAGTATACAATCTTTCCTTAAATAAATAGCTTGACTTAAAAAACATGGTATAATGCGATTACTGTGATTTGGCAATGTGTCCTGATCTGACTAGAGATGAGGAAAAGATACCCAGAAGTGCATACTTCTTTTCCTGGGAGAGTTGGAGGGTGGAAGAAGTGGTCTGCTGTTTTTACTGTGTGTAGAATAAGATACTAGGGGAAGAAAAGTTTGTCTGAGGTGGAGAATACGTAAGTAAGCTGAAGCAGAATTCCACCCGTTCATATAGATGTGTTCAGAATAACACTAAGACTGATGTGTAAAGCAAATTAAAAACAACCAAAATCCCCAAAATTGAAAGAGTAACCTTTTTTTAGTTTCTTAATAGGGGATTCCAGCAGTAACTGTAACCTTGCAGTGATTGGAACCAGTTAGCTATTTTTTGCTTTATTTATTTAAAGATAAATTTCCTGGAAGACATCTGGAGATGCGTCATCTCCTCTCAGAAATGTCCTGGGAAAGTATCGTAGACAGCAAAATCTAACATTTGCACATGCTGCAAAGCGGCAATGATTACAGCTTAATAATTGTTTTGCAATGGAAAGTTCCATGAATTTTGTTTTTTAAATCCCTCATTTCATTGAAAAGTTAGTTTACTAGGAATGGATCCCTTTTGTTTCTTAAGTATCTTGTGGATACTTAGCATATGATTTTTTTCTTAAGCAACAGGGTTTCAAAAATTAAAATGATCCTGGTAGTAGAAATTACAGGAAAGAAACTGCTGAAAGGTCTTTTGGTAGATAGGCTGAGGGTTTATTTTCTTTTTCTTCCAAACCCACATGTAAAGCAGGCAAGCCCAGAGTATGAATAGTGCATAACCAAACCACTGTGTTCAGAAGGCAGTGGTGTCCTTTAGCTCAGCACAGTGGTTTAACAGAAATGCTGTGTACTACAGTAGTAAGACCTGAGTTTATTTCCAGCACTTGTGTCTTCCCAAACAGCCAGGGTCCGTAAGTACCGAGCAAGCTCTAGTTTGGTGCAGAACTTGGGAAGATAAACTTAAGATATTTCTCACATATTTCTCTCTTCAGTCAGGCTGAACTTTAGAGGACATGATATGCATCCCACTTAACTCAATGGGAATTTTCACCCAGCAAGCATTGGCACCATACTACAGTTTGTTTCCCTTCACAAACACACAAGCATATTTGCTCTATACGCCTTTTGCAATGGTCTCAGAGGAGGTACTGGGCAGTCAGCCCATAATCCTCAGGGGCTTACATCCTTTAATCTCCCTTTCCGCATTTTAGTTTGTCTTTCCATCTTTTTCTCCGCATTTTTGTGCTTCTGAAATTCCCAGAGTCTCCTCTTAGGACTTTTATTGAGTCTCTGTGTGCAGTCACTTACACAGGGACCCAGTCCTGCAGCTACTAATTCATATGAATGATCCTTAACTGTACAAAAAGTCCCAAGGAACTATATGCTAAAAAAGAATTTCTGACATGATTAAACATTTGTAGGCCAGATTATAATTAAGAGTAATGGATTCAGGATCAGCAGCCAAACAGACTTGCAAAAGAATCCAGATTTATTTGAAAAGATGACATAAGCAACATGGGACCAGGGTCTGAAAATGAACATACAGTAGTAAAAATTAAGAACATTATGTAATGAGGAACAGAGAAAATTAGAAACCCTCAGAGAGGAGAAATTTCTATGCTTTATCTAAAGCTACTCAAACAGTAAATTCTATTTTCTAAACTAAGATAGCTTTAAATTCTGCATTGGCACAGTTGGTTTCATGCTGGTTTTCTGTGCCTGTAGTACAGCCAACATCTTGTTTCCCTTTTGGATTTTACCCTGGGCATAAGATAGGTAATGATACTGCAGTAGTTGGTCATGAAGAGAGTGGTGATGAATGAAGTACCAGTACAGTTACTAATACTGGGAAATTACTTGATCAACAATTTTGGGCCCTGCAGAACAGTCCACTGAGGTCAGCAGGAAATTTACCATGGGTATCAGCAGGCTTCAGATTAGGTCTGCATTTTACTTACAAGTTCAGTAGCTGAACTGACTGAATATGCAAGGGAGGTGTTTAAACTGTAACAAACCCAAAATCATCACTTAAATTTTGCTTGTGAATGAGTCCTTGTTGCCTTTCCCTTTCATACAAGAACTTTCACTCTTCATAAAACCTTGTATTACATTCTCACTCCTTGTGTGCAGCTGGTCTCTACAGATAACAGAAGGCAGAAAACTAGAGCTGTCAATGCTCTGAAAAGTAACAGCATTGTCTTTTTAGCTTTACACCCCCTGCATCCTTCCAAATGTATTCGCTTTGTTAGGGAATTTACACAGAAAGGGGAAAGGAACTGGTTAAGAACAAACCTGGGTGGGTTGGGAAAACTGTTAATGAGAAAACAACATTAAGAGGGAAGTAATTTCTGGACTAGTAGTATGTTTAATTTGATTTCTTAATCTGATGGGTCTTTTTACTCTGCAGAAGTGAACATCCACTGGCTCAACTGTATTGCCACTCAATCATGGAGCATCATCATTTTGATCAATGCCTTATGATCCTGAATAGTCCAGTGAGTGCCACATTTTTGTGTACACTGAAGGAAACTATTCCCTAATTTACTTTTTATTTTTAGCTTTTGGATAGATTCCCACCCTTTACATTCCTAGGTGATCTTTATTCCTTTTTGGGTAAAGAATGAAAATGCAGCAGTTTTGAAATCACGGTTCCATTGCTGAGTGCCACCAAACCTTTCCAAATGTTGCTTGACAAGGGAAGCCTTGTTAATATCCTTTTGAGTACCTGCTTCCTTGGACCAAAGGAAACAAACGGCTTTGTTGCCATTTTAATGACCTCTTATGAACCACCAAACAAACCCAAGTCCTTGCTCTCATTTAAAAAAACATTCCGGCCTACACATACACAAAGCAGTCCTGATGAGACCAAACCAAACACTGCTAATGTTGACATTCCAAAGTGAAGCCAAACCTAAGTTAAGTAAATATGCAAATAAAACTAAGTTCTTCTTGGTTTATATTATTAACTAATTCTAAAGTATAGGCAAGTTGCTATTTCACCAGCTCCATAGTGCTTTGGTTTAACAGTGGGCTGCTGAGCTTATACTTCTATGCAATAGAATTTAATTGTTATTTATGTTGCTTCATAAAAGGAAAATATTTTCATTTATGTTAGGTGTATAGGCAGGTACTGGAATCTGTTACAGTTCTCTGCTTCAGGGAAGGATGGGGAGGAAGATGGGAGAGAAATGCTACAATACAGCTAGCAGCAAATTTAATTTTGATGACTGGAATGGACTCAAAGGCTTTGATGTTGCTCTGCTTGCAGTTTTGTTTTGTAATAGTTGCTTAGGATGCTGTTGCTGTGCAGCTTTCTGCCATTACTCAAGAAGACTGGAATTTTTATTTTTAAATTGGGGAACGTGCAAAAGGAAGCAGGGTAAAAGAATGACATCAGATATGAGCAAGCAACTCATAATGAATTAGTATCCAAGAGACATTTTAGCAAACTGGTGTGCTGTTGCCCATTTTACTGATCACACTGGCTTTCTTTTTTTTGTTGTTGTAAAAGGGAAACCAGATTCTCAGCAGCCTTTCCATTGAAGAATACAAGGCCACACTGAAAATGATAAAACAAGCCATTCTTGCCACAGACCTAGCACTATACATAAAGTAAGTCAAAGGCAAGTTTGGCTGGATAGTCATTGCTGGATATTTGAATTGTGTCAGCATGTTGCAAAAACTTTTGTTTTACCTTCTCTTAAAGGAGAAGAGGAGAATTTTTTGAACTTCTAAGGAAGAAGCAATTTAATTGGGAAGATCCTACACAGAAGGAGCTATTTTTGTAAGTAAAAGCAGAATGATGAAGTAGTCAGTTAATATTATTAGGTACCTGATTTTCAATGCCATGTTGCTGTGAATTTCATTAAAACCAGCAGATCTGTGTGCTCTGTGCTTGTACAAACTGGCAGTAGCACATAGTGGCCAGTGGCCAGTCACTGAATGACTCCCTGGGTCTGAATTACAAACTCTGCAACCTGTACAATAAACTTTGTTAAGTAGCACATGGAGCTCCGTGAACATTTCTGTTCTTCCCAGGAGAGTGCAGGGTTCCTGCCTATGTAGCATGTTCTTTTGCTGTGGATACTTTATACTTCGATATTGAATTGTTGAAACTAATAGCTAAAGATTCAGGACAGGCAGCTTGTTTTGAAGCAGGTTCCTTAATAGCAGGGAAGAAAAGAGAACATTAAGAACAGAGACATACTGTAATGCACAGCTACAGAAAACCAGGCTTACATAGGCTCTCTTGGAAAGAAAAGATGTCATATTTCAAATTCAGTGCCTTTAAAAAACAGTCTAATTTAGTCATGTTTTATGTCGATTCTTATTCCAGTTCTTGGTCCTCATACTGTCAATAAAATGGCAGTCACTGCAAATGTCATAAATAAATAAATGTGATGTCTGTCCAGTAGCAAATAGAATGAAACAGTTCATTTGATGTGAATCCACCGAATAAGCTGGTCCAGCTTTACTCATTTCTACATGCTAATTTCACACAAATAGTCAAAGTCTGCTGCATCACTGAGCCTTGGATACCTTTATAACTTCACTTTAACTTCACTTGTTTCTTTGATGTTCCTTGAAATTTTATATTGTTTCATTAATCACTTGACTTGGTGGCTACATTTCATAGGGTTTTTTTCTGTTGTTTTTTATTTTTTTTTCTACAGAGCAATGCTGATGACTGCCTGTGATTTATCAGCCATAACCAAACCATGGCCAGTTCAGCAACGGGTATATACTTCATTTTAAGATTTGCTAAATACAAATTCTGCATAACAGCTTCTGCTCCTTCCATCCAGTCCTTATTGCAAAAGCAGTGGTG
Organism: Coracopsis vasa; assembly: GCA_026283785.1. NCBI lineage: Eukaryota > Metazoa > Chordata > Aves > Psittaciformes > Psittacidae > Coracopsis > Coracopsis vasa. The sequence continues at coordinate 36,230 of JANHGB010048759.1, forward strand.
GAATGCTTAGGAAGTACTCCTTCAAAGTGTTGTATGTGGACTGAAGACTTTCTCAGGTCTTTGTAGCAAGATCTGTGCATTTAGCTATGTCACCATGTTAGCAGTAACCTAAAGGTGAATCAGTAATCTTTGTTCTTTCCAACATTTCTGTGTTACTAGAAAGCAATAGTCAACTGATACAACACCTTAGTATCAGTTGACCTTTTTCTGTCTTGATCATTGCAGCTGATATCAATGATAAGATGCCTATGTGCCATTTTATTCACTTCACTTTGTCAGAGTAAATATCAGCACACCAGGTGTTTGGTTTGTGTACAGATGTGTGCATGAAGAACTCTAAAAGCTAGTTGTTAAGCTGGAGAGTTTAATTATGGGGGGGTCCCAATTCAATATATCCTAAGGAAAGACAGGAAATAATAGTTTTGGTTGTAGGTAGCTAGTGAACTTTTAGGGCTCTCAATGTGTGAAATGTCTTACAGATTGCTGAGCTTATAGCTGCTGAATTCTTTGACCAAGGAGATAAAGAGCGGAAGGAACTCAACATAGAACCAACAGTAAGTGACAACGTCATGCATAATCACCTCTTTCAAAATGGCCTCTACAAGTGGCACTTCACATCATTACTTTCAAAGGCAACACTTTCTCCCACTGACCAGAATATAGGGCCAACTCTTTCCTAGTAGTCACTTTTCTTCTGTGGCTCCCAAACACCAATGGTGTGGTGTTATCTCTGCGCCAGAAGAACAGACTGCATTATTTCTTCTAAATCAGTATTGTCTAGGAAACACATTCCTAAATTGGTTCCTGTTGCATGCTATGGAAACCCAGTAAGCGTGTCTATTTGTCTAGCTGTTTGGGCTCTGTCATTCCAAAGACAATCTCCTAAGGCAAGTCACGCAGTCAAATTACCTCCATTGTGACAAATGCACTGATACCCTGCTGTGCTGAGCTTGCTGTGCATGTTACGGTGCCACTTTTTAATTGCAGCCTTTCTCTTTGGTTTTGGCTGGGGTTTTATTTAATGCATTTAAACACAGAGCTTGTTTGCTTTTTATCTGCAGGATCTAATGAACAGAGAGAAGAAAAATAAAATTCCCAGCATGCAGGTTGGATTCATAGATGCTGTTTGTTTGCAGCTGTATGAGGTATGATGAGGCAAGAATTGCAAATATCTAAATCCAGAACTGCTCACTATAGCCTGTGACAGATGCAGATTTAAAATTAGAATAAAGATCACGTACAAAACTACTCCCTTAGTTAAAAAAGATTGGGGTTTTTTTTGTTATATATTGCATATGGTTCATTATTCAGTTGAAGAAATTATTACTTTAGCATTTATCATTAATGGTATATTTGTCTGATTAGTGCATTTTGATGTAACAGTATGTTGCCTCTTAACAGCTTTCAGTGTATCACTCTTGTCGTCTTGTCCCCAAGTCTCGCCTGAACTAGAACAGCACATGGCTGACAGTGTTTGGGATTTTTACATAGATTCAGAATATGCCAGCTTGTGTCCAAACCCAACAGATAAGTGACAGTGACTTACCTACAGGGCAGAGAGCACTACAGAGGATGGGGAGCCTTATGGGGAGGAAGTGGCAAGACCAGTAACAGCACTGGTAAACTCAAGGAAGGGGCTATGGTTTGAGCTGATCCATTGTTTTGTTTCTTTTGACTGGAGTACAGGTAGGGAATATTACCTGCTTACACAGATTTTTTGTTTTCTTTAGTGAGTAATAAATGGTAAAACATATACATAACTTCAGTGTTACTTTGAAAATGAACAAGCAAACAGTTCACTCACCCAATATTCAAATGCTATAAAAACAAACAATAACAAGGGTTGTAATGACAGCTTCTTCACGATTTTCTTCGCTTTCCTCCAGTCAGTAGGAATGTGACACACAGCACAAACATAAATGAGTTCCCAATACAGCACTGCAAATATGTGTCTTACTATGTTATTCAGAGTAGGTCAGATCCCAATGAATTCAAGTTTTGTGGCTTGCGTTAGCTAGGTAATCAGTATAGTTAAACTGAATGACCTACAAGTCTTCCTTTTAAGTGAAAAAATAAAAGCAATGTGTTTCATTCTTTCCATTTTTTTAATTGAAAAAAATACCATTTAGCACTTTTAAATGCTGTTTAGGTATATACAGATAAATAAAACAGTAAAACCACAGAGATGTCAGCCCTATTCTTGTGGTGTAAATGAACAATAATTCAATTAGGTCTACTGGAACTAATGCAGCAACCTATAAAACCAAAAGGATCTATGGAGATTTATACGAGCTGGGAACTCAGTAGGGTCTGTATATAAAGTAACAGGAGAACTAGACATTGCTATCTCAATTTATTTCAGCAAGACCTAAATTGCATGTGAAATTCTGACTGATGTTACATTTTGTATAGTGACCAGCAGAGGGGCCAGGATTCTTCTCTGTGTATTTTGCAGTTGGTCATAGTAATTACAGAATCAGTGGGCTCAAACACTCCTTCCATACCTCACTCTAATCTGCACTAGTGCCAGGTAATTTTGTTCATGTTTGATATGCAGCAGGAAGTCTTCCTTGAAATTTAAAATACATGTTAATTTTCAATTAAATATATTTAGTTCATTCTGGTCTCTCATGGTAATCTTTAAGAACACTTACTTTGTTGTTGTTAAATTTAATACATTTTACATATTCTTGATTTATTTCAGGCCCTAACGCATGTGTCAGAGGCCTGCTACCCTTTACTGGATGGCTGTAGAAAAAATAGGCAGAAATGGCAATCCTTAGCCGAACAACAAGAGAAGAATCTGATTAATGGAGAAAGCAATCAAGCCAAACGGAACTGAGATGCTGATTTAACAACCACAAGCTTGAGTTCACACAGGAAACATACTAATACAGGAGTTCTGCATTTTGCTAAACACTGTATGAATTTGGCTTATGTTTTGCCACTACTGTATTATTTTTCCACATTTCAAGATATAGCATGACCATGTATGTGCCAAGGTTATACAAAGATAGTGTGTTTCTTTTATTACATCTGATGGAGATGGCAAAAGATCTGCAAGGGTATTTTTTGCTACTTTACACCACGAGAAGGTACAAGTGCAGTTACTCGACTGTCCCAGAGAGCCTGTCACTTTACAGATGTATGTAATTGTTTAGTGATCATATTGTGGCCAGTATCTTAAAGATTGCTGCATTTCACATCTTTTTTCCTCTTCCAGTCTTGTTGTGTTATGTTACGTTATATAAGTAATGAGCAGTCTTGCCTTTTCTCTTCCCAGAGGTTCACAGGAAGGACTGGGACTACCTCTGGGGGGCCTAATCCAGTATATACTATGCTAACCTCTTTTAGGAGACTTCAGAGTGAAAAAGTCCCAGAATCTGTGCACCCAGTAGGTTTTTCTCACACTAGAGAAATATTTTAGCCAATGTCTTACATTTAGAGAAATAAAAAACAAACCAAAACCTGTGAATTACTAAGTAATGGGGGTCTTACGAATTTTGTGGTAGGAGTGTCATAAATAGCCATGAATAATGAAAATATTACTTGAAGGTCAATGAAATGTCACAAGATAACTGACAGCTCTCATAGAAAGCTGCGAGAAGCACACAGAGAAATGGAAACTAAACAAGGTCATTTTTATATGCTGGTTTTAACTTCCTTTGGAAGTTGAATTTAACATCATCATAAACAACAGACGGAATCATGGGCAAGAATAGTAGAAGAGAATATAATTGCAACAGCAGAGATGAAAGAGATGAATCAGAATGATGCAGAAATGGTGACACTTCTGGTGACTATCAATGACTGATTCTTGAGGCCAGTGCTATTATGAAATGGCTATGACCACTCTTTTATGTTAACATATTTTAAAAATAATTTTTAGCATTAGTTATAATGTTAACAATGATTAATCACAATACCTTAAAGTAATAGGAGAAAAAGAATACCGAAAGCAAAACCAGCCAAGAATGCTACAGGTATTTGCCATTTTTATTTGAGCCATTAATGTTCAGAAAGGTAAGAAATCTATTGACTTGGACTAGTAAAAAAGGTAACATTGGTATTTTATTTAAATGAAGATGACTAATAAAAATTGTCTTTAATTGGGAGACAATTCAAGATAATATACACATTAGACCAACCCCAAGGTACAAGGTATTCTGATAGTCTGCAGCATTTCTGCCAACCTGTTATTTGTCACTGATTAAATCCTATATCAAACTTCCTTAATGACTACCAATATTGTAATTACTATTATGCAATATTATTGCAGCTGAATTAAAAAAAAAAATTCTACAGAATATTTCTCATTATTTTCCAGATTTAAAAAAAATAATGGAATTAAACAATAATAGACTTCCAGGGCTACTGTTATGCAGTGCTCCGTATGTGTGTTTATATGCACACACAGTACAATGTATGTATGTAGTATGTCTCAGCTTTTGAGAAAAATGACAGCAGCCTGCCCTCCCAACACACTCCCCAGAAAGAAGTTTTTTGGTCATTCTTGATAAACAGGAAAATTTGTTTCAGGATTTGCATAGTCCTTATATATTCTTTTCCTTGAATGCTTGAGATACTGAAATGTAATTATTATGGTAACTGATGAGATACATATTTAATATAAATATGACTAAAGTGTATGTATATAAAAGTGTATTCTAGCTAGTACAGTTGAGACTAGTAATTCATAGTGACAGCATGGCAAATCAGCTACAGTGATACTACAGTGTAATGACATGTCATTTCCATTAAGATCCCAGCATTTCTTTGCTATATTGTGTGTTCAGCAAACCTTTAGTATAACATAAATTCATAGCTATTACAAAGGAGTGCTGGGTTCATACCTGTGACTTGAAAAAATGGACATGATGCTGCATTTTTTCAAAGGTTCACACAAAATTAACAGTTCTACATTATGTGCATATATTTAATTACGTATCTGTACACATTTATCCCACAGAATCTATTCCGCTACAAAGACTGGAACACACAGAAATGTGGTTCCTAGTAAATGAACCATTTAAATTTCATAATACCTGTATATATTTTTACAAAACCAAACCCTTTAAACTATTGTTTTGAGAACATTAAAAGCATAGGCTGCTGTACTTAATAAAATTTCAGAGTGATCAAATTCTTCATCTAGCGTCTTACTCTGCCTGAAGGCAAAGTCAGAGTATGCTGGTTTTGTGTCAGCTTTGTGTGAACTGTTTGCAGAAACTGATCAGTCCTTTCGTAATGTAGGTAAGCGACAAAAAAAAAAAAAAAAAGAAGGCCAGTTTTTTTTCTGCCTGGAATTCATTGCCTTCAGAATTCAACATTTTCAAACCTAGCTCATGGATTACAGCCATACAGCTGCCATTAATTTCATTATGAGTTTTATTTTTTTTTGTCAGGTCTCAAACATATACTCCCCAACTTACACTGTCTACCTAAAGCAATCAGTGTGGATCATACAAGAAACAAGCTGCAATGGAGTTTATCAGTTTGTCAGTTCAGTTTTAAGTCCATTAGAGCCACTGCGAAATTTGGTATTTAAGTCTTCGGGTACAGGATTTGTTCCATTAATTTGTAATATTTCTCTCAATGAAGACTTCTAAGTCAGTAGCATATTTGTTCTCAGACGTGGACGTATTTTCTTTAAAAGTCACTCCACAGCACAGTTTAATGCTTAAAGTACACTTCGCTCTGTGCTTTGGTTCCCCTTATGAAAAAATTACTTGTCATATGTATTAACATACACAAAATTACTGATTAACCCTACCTCTTCTAAATAAAATTAACAGTGAGTCTCTTAAGCTGTTGTAGTACCTCTTTTCCAGCAATCCAATCCAATATTGGCTGTAGAATGTCTAGGTTTTGTATTATCTCACACAATAAAAGAACGGAGGGGTAGCATAACAATGTTGATTTTGGAGATGGTACTGATTTTTCATTAGTAGCAGTTTAAAGTTAAGAGCAGATTACTCTCCTATCTTCACAGAATACGAGTGGGCTAGCGATAAAAGTGAATACTCTTTCATTGATGACCAGCTGATCTCTCTTTAGAAGAGAGGACTGAAGCCTCATTTTATGCATCACCCTCCAGGAACTGTGTGCATGTAAAGATAAACTTCTGAACTCCAGTTCAATGCACTTTAGCTGGCAGTGGCACAGACTAAATCAGAACACTACCTAATTTCTACATGTTTCTCAAAATTACTGAGTAACTGAATTTCCAACCCATTATGCAGGAGCATTACGAAGATTCAGCCCTAGCTCCTTAAAATTAGGAGATGTTGCTCAAGTCATCTGATTGGTGCCCCTTACAATTATTCACAAGAAGATAGCAGATGGAAAAAATGCTTTGCTCATAATAAATTCATACATGTTTTAAGGTTTTATAGAGACCTAGTATTTCAGGCAAATTTCTACATTAGCTTTAGTTAGGAGTCTTGGCTCTGTGACACTGTAGTTTCTTCTTCATGTCAGATCACATGCAGTTTATATTCCACAAGGTTTCAGCTTTATTTCACAGTTCCTGCTGTACTTGTTCAGGGACTTGCACTGATTTGAAAGATCACAGAATCACAGAAAGGTTAGGGTTGGAAAGGACCTTAAGATCATCTAGTTCCAAATACCTTGCCTTGGTCAGGGACACCTCACACTAGACCATGTCACCTATGGCTCTGTCCAACCTGGCCTTGAACACTGCCATGGATAGAGCATTCACAACTTCTTTGGGCAACTTATGCCAGTGCCTCACCACCCTCACAGTAGAGAACTTCTTCCTTATATCTAACCTGAACTTCCCCTGTTTCAGTTTAAACCCATTCCCCCATGTCCTACTGCTACAGTCTCTGATGAAGACTGCCTCTCCGGCATCGTTGTAGGCCCCCTTCAGATATTGGAAGGCTGCTCTGAGATAAGCATGAACATTGGAGCTTGAATAACAAAATTAGTTTGGCCAGAGTATGACAAATGACAAGGGCTGGATTTTTTGGTTTGGATTTTCACAGGAACAAGAAACATGACAGAATCTGGCCTGGTAATCAGTGACACCTGCTAAATGCAGCAAATTGTGACAGCACAATATTTGATCTTTATCACTGCTGGATGAATGGAAATTGCATAGGAAAGTTTATTTTCCACATAAAAAAGTTTGTTTCCATAGAGAAACACATATCTAAGTACCACTGTTTGTAAATGTGTAGTTATGTGACAATGCTATATAATGTTTCTGCTATATTTCACTATAATATTAATATAATAAGTAATATTTCCGCTAACTTTCACAGCATGAGCTTGTCATGCCAGGGCCTAAGGCATGCTCAAATGCCCATTTGAAGTCAATTAGATGATTCCCATTTACGTCTGTGGGAGTTTGATTGAGCTGTATAAAAAGTGATGGAATGGGTCAAATCCACCTTTTTTTTTACCTATAAAGAGGGACCAAACTCTTACCCTTGGTAACATCTGCCTCACCTGTTCTTTACTGTATTCAGCTATTCTTGCTGATGCCTGACATACCTTACAGATGTAACTGAAGTTAGAATTTGAGCTATTTATTCACATGGCAGACATCTGCATGTGTCTCGAAGAATGTAGTGTGAAATGCACTGTAAATAGTTTTAATATATATTTCTATTATAGTTTAATAAAAATCTAAATCACAGTCACTAGCCACTGAGTTTGTCTATTTGCATTCTTTTACTTTTGAAAAATATTTGAACAAACACATTGTTTCTGGGCACAGTATTTTTGTACTAGGTTAAGGGGGTTACTCTGCATATTATGTTTTGCCTTTAAGCAGTATTAAAGTCTTCTGAATGTTACGAGGTCTTGCTTGCTTCTGTCCTATGACTGCTTAGTAAAACTAGTTACATAAGAGAATCATTAGTACTTACTGTACATCTGAAAGAGAATATAGTCAGGTTATTCTCTAAGGTCAAACTGCTGCTTATTACTTATTTCCTCATTCTTGTCTTTGTACTGTTTTCATGCTTTTTAAAATAAAAAGGACAATGTCAAATTTTACTGTTTGTTAAGTAATCGTATTGAGGTTGTGTTTTCAACAAAACATTGTTCCCTGGTTCAAATAACTGCTTGTGTAAATGTGTATTTTATAATAACTTCTCTCAATCCTATAAATCCAGAAGAGAAGAACTTCACTATTAATATCAAGATACTTATAGCCTAAGTACTGCTTAAGTAAGTGAGCCAGTGGTACAGTACTTCTCATTTAAAAACATCAGAAAATAAATCACTGCTTCTAACCACCAGAGAGCACTGCAACTACACTTACTAGCTGTCAGAAACCAGTTTATTTATTGGATAAGTAGAACTAGCAAATACAACTGTTATACAGATCCATCCTCTTACCCCAAGTATCAAGTATTCCTGAAGTAGCACATAAGAGAGATGTAAATAGTCAACCCCATGCCTTTAAGCAAAAGTGTGACAAAACTATTTTTGACAAGAAAAGCCTCATCCTGTGTGAGCTGCTGATCCTAGAAGTAATTCTAGACCAATGGGTTTCCCGGCAATTTCTCTTCTTTGCCTATTAGGCTCTCCACACCAACACTTCTGGCTTGACTTTTTTAGCTGTAGGCAAAACCAAAAAGTATGTGCATCCCTGAACAAACAACAGCCTCATTCAAAAAGTTATGAAGGGCAGATTTAGTTCAGCACAAAACACAAGCACTGCTTGCTTGAACCAACTGCAGTTTATGAGTGCAACTGAACAACTGTCTGTGTATATCTACATCGATCAGGTAATAGTTTGCTGTTGGGACTACAGTCTTTCCAGCCCACTCACCAACCTAGTCATGCTCGTGCCTAGTCTTGCTGAATGTTTGAATTCATTTCTGCGAAGTGGTGGAGTTTTCAACAGGAGTACTAATACCTTTCTTATACAGCCCAGAAAAGAATATAACCTTAAAAGAGGGCATTTTTATTGAAAAGGTGAAAAAGAGCATTATACTTGGTCTTTCACATCTTGCACAACTATGATACCTTTTTAACAAAGGGAAAAGACAATAACTTATTCCTCCACCCATATTTTTAGTAACAGTAGTGACAGCTATTGCTGACATGAATTTCACATTCCTGTGAAATCTCACCCTTTTAAGATTCTCCAGAAATAATTCAAATGTGTGAGTTGTTATAGTAGTTAGCTTTAGGATCTAAAGTTATGGAATCTGACAGCCACTGAGATTTTCAGCCCTTCAGAGGACAGTGGCATTTCTTAGCCATACGCAGAACTTTAGAATTTCAATTTAAGTAAGTTGAAACATACCACATGTTATAAACACAGTAAATTTTCACTTCGATATTTACAACCCATAATTTCTTGAAATGCCTGGCTGCATGTTTTCCCCCCATTATTTCAAAGCTCTTATTTTATTTAAGACAGAAATTTATTTTCACACTTCCTGAAAGATTGAACTGTTCTCTAAACAACTGCATTATTTTCTGTTCTGAATCTGTACTATCAAGTAAAGATAAAATCCTCTTTCCTGCTGAAATATGAGGATGATCAGTTTAAGCCATAGTCTGCTACTGCCCACCCAGTGGTTCATAATGGCTGATAAATAGATTTACACTTTAATGATGTTTATCATCAAAGATCTTTAACAAAAACTAGTAGTAAAATCCATGGTTAAATCATACCATTAGTTTACACATGATGCATTCACATACAGGCATTAGTTCACAAAACTTTTTTGTAGTAGTTAATCAACTTACTAGCACATTATGATATATATGGCTTTTTAATGGAAGGGAAATTTTTTTACAGATAAGTAGAGGGATCAAATTGATCAACAGCACATACAAAGTCTCTTTCTGAGCTGGAAATAGAGCCAAGATCTGGGTGTCCATTCTGCTTTTACATGAGATATTAAACGAATATTTTGTTTTGAAGACATATTTTCCTTTTGTATATATAAATATTTAAATATCTAAGCCATATAGGGTGCTCTCTTGCTATGATGCTGAGCTCAAAAGAACTCTGAAGCTTACTATTTTACAGGTGAGATAAGATTCAAGTCAGTAATCAAGATAAACACAATAATATTTGGTGGAGTTTGGAGCTATATAATAATCAAGAGCAAAAGTGTATAATCAGCAAATAGCTGTGCTGAAATGAACTACAGGTCCAGTTCAAATTTTGGAGAAACCAAAAAGACTGATGAAGACTTTCCGTACTGTACATCATTAGCTCATTGGACTATAACTCAGTCCTACACTTTGATCACATTCCATATTCTAAACTAAAAGAAACTACTTCCCTAAATGTGCCTGCTATTATTTGTCTAGAAAATAGACATTTTAATACCTTAGATAAACCTGACACAAAGCACGCAGGTCAACCAACATATCAGTCTCTATGTGACAAGTGACGAATGGCACTAACACTCAGAGATTAATATAACCTTTACTGGAAAGGCACACTTATCCTTATTGGCAATTGTCCACTGTCTCCCTCTTTTCATTAAAACTAGGGTAGATTCTGCTATTCCAAGTAATCCTAGGATTCACTTTAGCACGCAGTAATGGATGAAGTAAATACCAGAGTTGTAACTGCTTTAAGAAAAGCCTGTATTTTGCTTCTAGATATTCTAACCTGGAGTTTACTAGCCCATGCACTTTAGTTCTGTTCAATAATCAACTCTCAAAAACATGCAGCACTTCATGGATCAGAGCCATTACGCAGGAGCGTATACAGACAGTTAAGAGTAAGTTTTAAGATTCACAGCCCACTACTAACTAATCAGGGAAATGGATCCATACTCACTGGAAATTCCTAAATAATCTTCAAATGTTGAATCTTCATGTTGAGCAGACTGCATTATCAGCAGCATCTAGGAGATTCTCCTTGATTGAAAATGAAACCAGAAACTTGGCAAACAAGCAGCTGGGGTAGGACAAAATTTAGCTCAAGTATGATCTAATCCTGCAGCAATACAACATCCAATTAAAATATGTACTTTGAAATTATTCACCCAAGAGATGGTATTAGCTCCACTGAGCTCCTAGCTGCTAGGCCACTCGTAGTTATGCTAAAGTTGGCTTTACTGGCCAACTATTTTCTAAACAGAATTACCTATTTACCCTATCAACAGAAATGTAAGTATTGTGGTTTAAATGCTTAGTAAAACTCCACAATAACGGATCCTGAGAATTTGAATGATTTAAGTGCCCAACCACTCTCGCAATCCATCCCAAGACGTACAGAAGAATCATGCAGTAGAACACATGCATATAGACAAATCAGTTCACAGCTACCACACAGAAAACAGTTAATCTGCATGATTTTTACAGGGATTCATCTCTTTTTAATATACAGTATTATATATAATATTTACATAAGCATATTATGTTTATGCTGGCACCAGGCCTTAACCACTCCATGGTGAAGCTGAGTTTTGGCTGAGATCTACTGTCCTGGTTAATTTTAGGCAGAACAACTTGAAGACAAATCACAAAATAAATGGGACAGATGAATATAACACACTACAAAAGCATTTCTGTCACCCTAATCTTTGGACCCTCATTGTCCATTAACATCATGATACAGGTTGCCACGATTATCACAGACTGGCATGACCAGATTGGCATGACCATATAAGTTAATTATTTATTTCTATCCACCTCATTTAAAGATCAAACTTCAAAGTTAAAAAGTTTTGCCTGCTTTCAGTGTTCTGAAGCTTGTACGATGAAGAAAGCCACAAAGCCAAGAATACACACCCTTAGCTTTTATGACTTACATGCAACCAGAAACACTAAACCCCAGGTTTTTCAGTGCACCATCTAAGCAAAAACTGCAGTTTTGAAAGCCACACAAGGATAACACAGACAGAAGAAGGAAAAGGATTGCGGAATATTTCAACATTAAACAAAAAATACTGTAAACACAATATTAATTATAATTTTAGAAGGAAATCCAGCTTTTATAGGAACTCGAAAGAATTCTGATTAAACTGTGTATCATATGATTCTGGTAGGAAAACTGAAGTCAAATTTTAGTGTGTTAATAGTCCTATGTAACTGATGTAAATTGTGAGAGATAAAAAGATGGCTGCTTGTTCTAGCACTGACATTCCAACAAACCTCAGAGAAGAACAGCTCTTTATCCTGTCAGTGCTACACCAACATAGAGACACTGTGGAATAGTGTTCCCTGCTGTTTATACTGCACAAATGGGCCTCCTCTTCTTCTGCTTGTTTCTTAAGGTACATCCTGTGATTAGACAGTGGCTCCACAGGGAACAGAAAAGTCCAGGTTACTTTTGCAGTACTACACAACTCCTTTCAAAGATACAGCAAACATGAGAAAAGCATCGAGCACACTTTCTGATCCAAGACCTGATACTCTGTTTTTTTGTATGAGCACAAACAAGAAAACCCCAACCTGCTGTTTTGGAATTAGTTTTACGTTTCTTTCGGGGTATTTGTGCTCTCCAGGCCTTTTGAGGCTGGGCAGGGACAGGCACGGCTGCTCCCAGTAGCCACTCCCCCACTAGCAGCGGTATCTTCACCCGTGGGCGCCTCGGCGACGCACGGGCCGTCCAGCTGCTGACAGCTGCAGCTCCCCGGCCGCCGGTCACACCCTGGCTCATAAATATTGACCACCTGTGGAGATTCCTACTTAACTGACAGATCTGTAGGGCTGATCTGATTGGGATCCTAAGGATTAATGCCCAGTGAAAAGAAATGTTAAGGAAAGGGAAAATGGGAGAGAAATGGAGCAACAAGTTTTGATGCGAAATTCAGGACCCAGCTACTTGCTGCTCCCATGGTAAAAATGTTTGAAGTAAAAAAGTTTGGTAAGCCTGCCTTCTGAGGGAGATAATAATCACAAGGGGGGAAAGGCAAGTTGTGAGATAACTGACTAGAAAATACATCTAAGAGATCTTCCTCTTAGTTGAGGACCTGCTCCAGAAGACCCTCCCCCTATTTTAAGGCTCAGAAAAACTGCTGACGTAAGTTTGATGTAGAAATTTATTCTTAACCTGCAGAATGTCACTACTCTGAGTTACTTTCTCAAAAGTTAAAAAGATAGACTGGATTCAAATGAGGAAAACAATCACTAACATTAGTTTTGTTTACATACAGAAACACTACTTCAGATAACTTAGCATTTCTTAAATGAAATGAATTGGCAGGTTCTTGGAGAGAATGCAGAACCCACCTGAAAAGTAGAAAAGCTTTCCTGAAATGCTCAAAATAAAGGTAATTTCCTATTTGTTAGATTTTATATATGCCTAAAAAATGTGAATTTCAATTTTCTACTGGATACAAGAGAACTGGTTCAAAAGTTGCACTGCACTACACTACATTGACATACTGTCAGAAAGAACCCTCCTGTAAAGATTGTAAAGAGAGTTAATAACTTTATTATGCAACAATAAATTGGATAAACTATAACCAGACACTGGGTACTTTTGTTTATGTATATATACCAAATAAATAATATAGATTGACAATGATAACTACAAGGGTCAAGAAACACCCCACTGCAAACTCTAACAGAAACTCAATTTGCCCATTTTCTGAGCTGCCTGAAAGGTAAGATAGGCATCTGTGATTAGTAGAGCACTGGGCATGGGCTCTGACACTTCTTGAGACGCTGAGTTTGGATTTAGCACCATGCTAACACAACTATTCATTTTAGAGTTAGCTAATTTTTACCAAGTTCCAATTACTGGGGCTAGCATGCATGTATTTCCCTAAGTCAAACATCTTGAAATGTCTTGCCTATACCAGACAACGCTTCAGTTCACAGTGAGATACAGTATTTCAATTTTGTCCTTCACAAAAAAATGTTAGTTCTGGAATTCTAATATTTATATAAAGCCAGTATTTTTCTCTACTAAAACTATGCCTGCTTCTTTGCAAATTTTATAACTTTTATGTAACTCAAGGTGATAAAAAACACATGAAAATGTGTGAAGAAACTGTAAGAAAACACGTAAAAAAGCATGTAAAAACTACATAATAAGGCCTAACTGGTGTTCTTAAATAGATATTGTGAGATACTTCCCTCACCACCACTAACAGTAAACCACCTGAACACCTTCCCTCTGGCAGGCTTCTTCACCTTGCAAGAAGAGGCAGAAAGAGGAAAGAACAGGTACCAAGCACAGGAAGAGTGGCAGCTGCTGCTTCTTCCTAGCATTGAAGAAAAGAAGGCACTTCTAAGATGGAAGACCACAGCTTTGAGGAAGGCAAACAACAGCAGCTGGAACACTCATCAAAGGAGCTCCCTTGATAGATTGAAGATAACCTCTGCAAACTACTGCTGTGAGAATCTTCTTGAACTGGAATAGCTGTAGCTGGAACACGTGTATTCACACCTGCAACACACTAGCTTGCATCAAATCCCATCGTAAGACCAAAAGATCTGGAAGAAAATAATTTTAACTGTAACGCATGGTTAACTTCTAGCATCCTGTTTTGGCTTAAAGTATGGCTCCTTTCTCTACCTTACTGATAATTTCCACTACAACTCGAATATGATGAATAAAATTAACAGATTAGCAATTCTTTATTAAGATGGGCAATAAAGATGCTGTCATGATTTGAGGGCAATAAGGGAGAGATTCAGCAAAGCAGTGCGGTCATGACTGGAAATTTGATTAAGGTAAGGTAATCTTCTCCTTGAAAAGAATTAGTGCATCAGTTGAGCTTTAGTCAGCCACATCATCCTGTAAACTACTGTCAAGATAAGCTAGTACATAAATTCTCTTTGCAAAGGTATGTTACTTCAGAAGAGTCCAACTAGCAGAAACATGGCATTTAATGGTACTTGGAAAATAGACAGAAATGAAAACTATGAAAAGTTCATGGAGGCAATGGGTAAGTCTTCCTTTTCCAATGCCTTCTACAAGAATAATACCACTATCACTGAATACAAACTCAAGCTTTCTATGAACTACGTTGTGGCAAGCCTGTCCTTTTGCTGCTTGCTGCTCTGCCCTTGCATAGTGTACTGCATTTGTTTTCAGAAGATCACAAGGGGGAGGGGGGAAACTGCAAAACGTTCTGATTTTAATTATATTATTTTAATCTTAAACAGCTTAATTTACTGCAGCAGATTTACTTCAGCAGAGGAAAGAATCTCTAAGTCTACATTTGAGTAAAAGGCTCAGACAATCTGAATGATACACTTTCAGCAGAATTCTACAGCAGGAATATTAATTTGATAACATGAAACTACTTTTAAAATTACACAGGAAGGAAATCATTCTTCAGTTCTATAGAAATACATGATTTGAGTAATTTTAACATCCTGATACTTTAAGTTTTTATAAACTGTGCATTATATGGATATAAACATAACCATTCCAGTTGGATAGTTTGTACTGGTGAGTATGGCCTCAATAAAAAGTGAAGAAGAATGAAAATTTGGGTTAGAATGCTGGAATAAACTCATTTCACCACATAAAAGTCACTAAAAAGAGACAAAGATGATGCTCCAGTTTTTGTGGTGGGTTTTGTTTCTTTTGTTTTTCTGATTTATGTTAATTGATTTTCCTAGGTGTTAACATGATGAAAAGAAAGTTAGGAGCTCATGATAATTTGAAGATCACTTTTCAACAAGATGGAAAAAAATTTATTCTCAAAGAATCAAGCAACTTCCGTACCATAGACATTGAATTCACATTGGGAGTTGATTTTGAGTACAGTTTGGCTGATGGGACTGAACTTACTGTAAGATACTTCCTATATTATTATATTTATTACATATGGCAATAACTTTATGAAGTACAGTTTCAAGATTAATAGTTTGTCTCCTAGTTTTTAATTTAAATTTTACTTTTTAAAGTGTGACTGTTCAGGAATGCTTACAGTTTATATACAAAACCACAAAATATTTATCTTGGTTTTCGCTGCGATAAGAGTTAATTTTCTTCCTAGTAGCTGGCTGGTTTTAAACCACGATAATAGTCTTAATGATTCAACACTGTATCATGAAACTCAGGGTTCCACAGAGGGTCCAAAAAGCAGAGTATGTAGCAATTTTCACAACATGAAATTCAGGCAAATGCAATTTTACTTCTGGCAATACTCAAGTCCAGGACCTAGAGGGCAGAGCCAGTATTTATATGAAATTTCTCTCTTGATGCAGTTAATTAAAATAAGGAGTGCTGAGCACTAAAACCATCTTGCTTGACTACTATGCAATTAACTAGTGGGTTTATTAAAATTTCGTTTTTACAGCCTTTCTCTCAATGTCAAAAAAATCATTATTACATTGTTTTAATCTCTTCTCACTTTTAAGCATTCCTGCAGTTTTTAAATCAAATCAGTGACATATCTATAGTAAAACATTTGAAGGGTTGGGTTTGTGGGTTTTTTTGGTTTTTTTTTGGTTTTTTTTCCCCATTACAGGGCTCTTGGAACATGGAAGGAAACAAACTTGTAGGAACATTTACTAGAAAAGATAACGGAAAAGTACTCAAAGCAAACAGAGAAGTTATAGGTGATGAACTTGTTCAGGTGAGTAAAGTGGTCACTTACATACAACTTTACAATATAATAACTGAAAAATATTAAAAGCTGTTCTGAAAGTGGGAAATATTTTCTTCAAGCCAAATAATTTAAAATATTTTTAGTTAAAATTTTCAAGTCAAGTAATCTATCAAAATTTAAAGATTTAAAATAAAACAACCTGCCACTTCTATGTTTTTCTACCCACGTGACCTGTATATTATCAATGCATTCTGAGGCCTGGGAGTAAAACCTGTATACAGAAGATATATATAAACAGACAGAGAGATAGACAGACATACAGACTGTGTAGTTACGTTCTTTTTCAAGTCTCTGCCTTGAGAAGCCTTACCACAGCAGCTTACTACAGTGTAATGCTATCAGTGGCCAATAAGTGCCCTTTTAAAAGAAAGTTTGGTGTTGGGGCAGGAGATGATGCACAGAGGGCTAAGTCTGAGACAAAAGGGAAGTGCTTCACAGCTCTGTAGTTGAACCGAACTGTAATGCTTTAGGATGCTCTCCGTTACCGGGACACAAGCTTCTTAGAAGGATAAAATAAAAAAAACCCCATCAACCTCATGGACAGCTGTGAGATGTGAGATACCAAAACATACAGTCCAACCCTTCAGAGCTTCTAACAAAAACAGTCACACAGATGAAACCTGTTAAATAGTGGTACTGGGAACACAGGACTTCAACACTTTAGGTTTTTTCTGAAGTCCCCAAAAGCTCTCCCGTGGTGGTCCAAACGCTTGCATAGAGAATTTATGCCTTTTGACAACAGGCTGCTTTTCTCACGTTCTTTCCTCAAAGCCTGCACAAGAGTGGCAGGCCCCTCACGGCCACAAGTCACAATTCATTAAATCACTACTGCCCATCTCTCAATAGCATCTGTGAAATGAAACTGTAATACCAGCCACTGATTTTTCTTCCTAATTTCTTAACAGACTTACGTATATGAAGGAGTTGAAGCCAAGAGATTCTTCAAAAGAGCCTAAGAACTTCACCCAGAACAGCACCAGAAAAAAAAAAAAAAAACAACAAACCAAAACAATGAAAAAAGACCATTTTTCTATATATCCTCTGCTTTTTTTTTTTTTAACTTTTATCCCCTCACAGCACCTCTTAAGCTGCAATTACTTAACCCTGTTGAAAACACAGGCCAGTTCCTTATGTTTATTGTTTTGCCTTGAATAAACAAAATCCAATTATAATTTAATACCAATGCTAAAATGTTGTTTGCACCAAGTCCTATCTGAGTGCCATAATGTAAAAGGCTGCAGAAATTATTTTCTGTAAGCAGAACTTAAATAATTTCTTGCATTGGCTCTCAAATGACAACTTAGTTTCCTTACCATAGTATTTGTATGGATAAACGGTTTCTCTGTGCATTGAATATTATGTAATACGGATGGCAAAGCCTGAAAGAAACCTCACAGCACCCAAGTATCTAAGACTATGCTGTGTAAACATGAAAAATTGAATAAACATAAAATATGGTGTGATAATACAGCTCACTTGGAGGTCTTAAATGATATCCTGTTAATACCTTCCTCTAATCAATAGGAATAATATAAAGTATGTACTGATGATACACTGGTATCTCACAGAAAGTAATTTCATTGTGTTTGTTTCAAAAAGTATGACCATGCTTTTAAACATACAGATTTTCAGTTGTTGCCATTTATCAGGGGTTCAAATAATTCTGTGTCAGGAACAGAATTAGCAGGCTTTGAGCAAGTTTCTTTTAGGACATGAACAAAAATATTGAAAGGATCTTAACAAGATTAAGGAATGATTTCAAACTACGTTGACTCCAAACACTAGTGTTTCTGACAGGTGAGAAATAAGCACCATGTTCTGCTCATGCTGTCCAGTCTGTTATTTTCAACCCAGCCTCACCCCCCTTGAGTTGCACTGTTTCCTCAGGGCTGCAGTAAAACTGCCTCTTGAGGGTCAGCACTAGTTACATGTGCTGTGTCCCTCTAACGATGCCTCCCAATGGTCAGCTAGTCCTGTCCCCATGTCTAGAGGGCAGTCTGCCTCCCGGTCCTGGACCCCTTCTGATGCATCAGCAAGCCAAACTTGTGAGCTCCCAGCACTCTTGTCCTTCAGCAAACAAGCAAGCCCTGAAAGGCTGATTCACATAAGGCTTTTTGCCAAAAGGTCACAATACCACAGGGCCTGAGGACAGCCCTGAGGCCTAAACTAAGATTCACATGCAACCATATTTGTCATTATGATTTTAGTGGGTTTTTAGAATACCTCACAAAATTTACTCCCCTGTTTTCTCGGCTCTCTTTGACTAACTTTTTGCTAGCCATAAGCGAATAAAAAAGAAATCGGTGTTTTCCTTGAGTTATTTTTGTAACTGAATCCCCTCTTAGCCTGTGTTTTTCCAGTCTTCAGCGTCTCACAGCTCCCTCTACTGCCAAAATGCTCTCACGACGCTAATAGTACTCGAGTTAGGAGTACGACAGATGACCCTTGTTTATGAATTTAGATTTCCTCTCCCAGATATTTACTGTATGAAATTTCCAGTGTAAATTTTTTCTTACATAATCACCTTTCAGTGGTAGATTTACCACACATATCACAATGAAGAGTACTATTTTAAAGAGTCCTTCAAGTACAGAGAGATGTAAAACTGAAAAGCAAGGGTATGAAAAACTAGAAAAAACCCCACCAAACAAAAACAACATCCTATAATCTGGATTTTGTTTAGATACTAAAGCCTTTAAAAGGGAGAGGGACAAAGAATAATGGCTTGCAGTACACTGTGTGACAGTTATGTGCCCTGAAAAAGCAGACTAAACTATAAGAAGCCCTAATCATCCAAGCGCTGTTACAGAATTTGACCTTTGTAATCATTTGCATGTCATCACTGCTTCTAAATTGCATACAAATATATTAGCAATTAATTATTTCAATGATTTCAGGAAATTGGAGAATGCCGGTTTATTTCTGTTAGAGGCTTTACTGGCTGGAATGAAAGCTGCATTAAGTTTCTGCATTAAGTTTCTCCTCCTTCCCTGATACTTATCAATGCCTGCTATTAATGCACTTAGCTCTGCAACACCCAACCCACTAACACCCTGATGCATGGTTATTTTGATCTAGGTTATCAGATCTGTTTGACTGATTGGCTCCCATAATCAGTAGGGTATTTTGTGCGATAAGTATTTGAGAGATTAATTTAGCTCATTCTGGACTTCATACAAGACTACAAACTGAAAAGTAAACTGATAATTATTTACTAAAAACAATATATAGCAAAAGTATTTAACAACTCCAAATACTGCAGACATGCCTGGACAGCAGCCGTACTTAAAAAAAAATAAGGAAAAATCTTTAAAGACTCAGTCTCCAGTACTTGAGACTGAGATCATTAAAGAGATGGAGAACATTGGTACAGATTTGGTAAACTAACAAATAAGATTATAGTAGATGTGAATGAGTTAAATTTGAGCAGGAGACTTTTTTCCTAGGCAGTAATTTCAGAATTACATTACACTGCAACCTAATAGGAAATAATCTGCTTTGGGGAAGCCTACAATCCACAGTTCCTTTTGCTCAAATGAGCAATAAAGACTTAAAGGGGAAGTATTGTCATTGTTTTCCCCCCAAATCTCGTATATACGTCACCTAACACACACATGCTTACCAGATACTACATAATTCAAGGTCATCCTTATTTCTAATGATAGAACTTACTAAGGAAAATAGCTATCCCTAAGTGCATGTTTATGAGAAGTTAAACTGATCAGATACACTTGCTCTGCGTTCTGCAACACGTACTACCTTTTCCTTTACTGTGAGGCTAAAGAGGGTTAATAGCTGCATTAAGGAAGCAGGGTTTCTTAGTATACTCCTAAGTTGTTGGTCTCTCTTCTGAACACAATAAAAATAACTGCACTCCTTTCAATGCTGAGTACTGGCTGACTGAGGGTAGCACACCCCAACTATGAGTATGGCATCAGGTTATGCAGCTTAACTTGTGCAACTTTATAATTTTTTTAAGCTCTTATGCAGCAATGTATTGAATAAATAAAGCACACAGTATACACAATCCACATGAACTTTCCTGTTTGCTAAGGGTGTACAGGCAACCTACCCTTTAGGGCCAGGAAGAACATCTTGGAACGATTTGAATTTTCCTCAACTTCTTCACAACAGGATTTCCAATAAAAGTCTTCTAGTTTCCAAGAAACCGTATCAGAAAGAACTTGTGAATGTCTGTTTCCAAACAAGCCCCAGTACAGCTTTACAGAACAAGACCAACACGGTCTGAACAGGACTGCCCGCCTGCTTTTCTCCACACCTGTCTCCCCCGGCCAAGCGCCCTGTCAGGGAGCGGCCGTCAGTGGCACACAAGTACTACAGCAGAAACGTCAGTCACCAACTCAGCCTCTACAGGCAGCGCTTCTCCCAGAACCAGCAAGAGAAGCAGGAGTTCCCTCCATGTCCAGTGCTTTTATCATAAGACCCCGGCCGGTCACCGC
>JANHGB010048760.1:20960-46969 GCA_026283785.1 Coracopsis vasa
ATAGGGAGGGAGGAACCAGAGAGGGAACTACAGAAAGATGCTTTGTTGAAATGCCTCGCTCTTCAAAGTGAAGAAATTACTTCAAGATAAAGACAGGCCACACCGAGATCAGCACACTCTGATTTCTGAGGCATTACAGGGGCTCTGGGCTTGGTTCAAGCCCTTTCTAATTTAGCGTGACATAGCTCCTGCTGTCAAGTACTGCTGTCTCCCGGGGTTAACAGCAACGTTTACAAGGCCCTTTCTGATGCCAAACTTGCTATTACTGCAGAAAAATCCTGCCATGTTCAAAAATAGAACAAAACCTCTCTAACAACCTGCTGTCATCTCCCCATTTGATTTATAAAAGATGAACATTCAGTCTTTCAGGTCTTTACCTGGGCCATGATCTTGACACAACCTTTCTGCTTTCCCAAACCTATGCACTAATTACAGTGCACAGAGATCTCAAGCAAGAGTTGCAGCTAGAATTTCCCTTAAAGCAGCATGTCTCCTGCCTAAGTTTTAGTTAAACTGCCACAGATTTTCTCTGTTTCTTATTGTTCAGCTTCGGAAAGTGAATAAAAACATTTAAGTTATGAAAACCCCTGATTTTTGTTTTTAACTTTAGTTTGTTGCACCTAACCCATGAAGACACAGTAAAAAACAGAGCTCCCACCAGAAGGTCCATCAGGTCCATACATTGTCTCCAGTCGCATTACAACGGAAGCAAACAACACAGATCAGTGCTGCTAGATTTAAGTTAAAAGATCCCAGAGGCAGGAGCCTTCTTAAGATGCTGCTGAGCTGCAAAGCCGCCAGACTGCACGTTTCACAAGTTTGCCATGCACTGTTTCGTGTACTGTTAGTTCATCATTACACAGGATTTTATCACCCCAAAATAGGGCTGTTTCCCCTCTGTTTCCACAGCCTTGTATTGCAGCCTCACTCTGCAACAGTGCCTTTGCTAGGCCTTTGTGCAATGCTGTTTGTAACTGGCGGGGAGCTGGGTCTACAAATGGTTACGTGCCTTTCAGAAAAGATTCCTCTTGCTGCATTTCCTCTCTGAAATGGAGTAAACCAGAACCTGGTTCTTTTGTTCCTTGTCGGAGCCCTTTGGAGACAGCAGCAGAGGAAGAGAAACCGCAGTGTGAGGCTGGAGCGCCACCTGATGGCAAAGCACGCATGTGCGGTGGTCGCCAGCCGAAGGACCCCCTACCCACCCTGTGCGGAGCATCAGTTTCTTGCAAGAAGCACTGAAGGTGTAAGGCAAACAATCACACAGAGGCTACAGACACAGATGTGCTCTCTCTGGACGTTAATGAGCCACACATAACTGTTTAGGCAGTGCTGCTGCGGGAGGACAGGTTTAGACCCCCCAGGACTGCATTTTCTGATGTTTAAAGAGCATACTGAAGTATAACTCATTAACAGTTGGGTGATGTCTTGTACTGCGGCTCTTTTGGCATCCTGCATCAAACTGCAGATGAGAGCTAAATCACTGTCGATAATTAAGACTGGAAACAGGAATTGTTAATTACCATTGTACATCATTCACTGACATCTCCATGAAGCCAGTGCAGATGTCACTAACACTGACTAATCCAGCCTCATAACAGATGAACTGCCAACCAAAATGAAGCTACAAACTTGGCTACGAAATGAAGGGATTTTAAGTTGTGTTTAGTTTAAAAGTTCTTTCTCTTAAAACTTTATTTTTCTAAAATGTACACCAATGTGTAATGACAAGATTCAAGAACAGGGTCGAGGGGTCCATCGCCCACCATTACAGTGGGAACAAAATCAGCTGCACTGGCAGCTGGAAATGCAGGAGCTGTGGCACCAGCCGTGGGGTGGCCACCCAGCGACTCGGACAGAGCTACAGGGGATGCAAGGGAAGTTTCTTGTGGCAGAAGATGGAGTGTACCCGCAGGACACCGGAGCCTGCACAGCAGGGACCCACGGTGCCAGCCAAGGCTCCACTGGAGGCAAGTGGCTAGGCCATGTGGGCTGAGGTGGCACTGGTCTAGGGGTAGAAGCTGCTTTATACTTATCCATGGATCAGCAACAGATGTGCAATCTAATGCTGAAACTTATTTTCTAAAAATAGGTGAATTATATTATATATAAAAAATATAATATATTATTAAATATATACTAAATATATATTAAACAATATATTATAATAATATATAACAATATAAACATAATAATATATTATAATTATAATATATAATAAATAATACATTAACAAAGATTAAAAACTTCACTTGCCACTTATATTAAGATGCAGGATACTGGATGGCAACATTCTGACCACCGTGTGTTATATATTATAGTTATACGAATATCACGTCACGGTGTCAAATAGCAGCTTCCCAAGAGCAACCCAACCGCACCATTCTCTCTGCTTTTATATTTCTCCTATTGCCAAGTGTTTGTTTTTCAGCCACAGTCTTTCAAGCTGCATTAAAGCAGCTTTGGAGGTGTGATGCTTGTATTTCATACACCTACAACATTCATACCACTCAAGCAGTGAAGGTGAGTACTGACAGAACTATTCTCACTGACAAATTTCAGGCACTGCAGACCATCCTAAATGAAGAGTCCATCTATACAGTGTGCAGAACAAGACAGGCTGTGCTAGGGAGACTCAAGCCACCCGAGAGCTTCCTCTCCAAACAGCCCATGACAAAAAGACCCTGATGCATATCATCTAGACCATAACAGGAAGATACCAGGACCTTTAAAAAGAGACTGTGCTCAGAACAAAAGTTGCAACAGAAACATTTTTGCAAGACCCCTGGCCCATGCTAACTCCCCTAACACACATGATTACAGGGCTCCTGGCCAGGATCAAGCCCTCATGGTGCTGCAATACAGCTCAGCACCTTCTCCTGGAGCAAGGGATCCCCCTGACAAACCCAGCTCCATTAAAGCACTCAGTTGTCAGGAACAGAGGCTGCTGCCACCTCACTGTGGCTGTACAAGGTGGTGCTTCAGCCCTGAGGCTTCCTCTTCCCCACAACAATTCCACCAGAATAGCGCCACCAAAAGACCTATCATCTCCCAGCAGTGCTCCTGTCAGTGCTGGACCCAGGATAGCGCAGACATCAGCACACCATGGCACTGGAGTAGCCGTGCCTGCATGTGACTTGGCTCAATTCTGCTACTGGTGGCAGGTGGGGAAGTCCAAAGCTAATTGAGCACAGCTGCCCCTGGTAAATGCAGCCCCCATACCACTGGAGCAGTTACAGACCTTCTAGCAGAGCCCTCTCTTCTCTCTTTGTAATGGGGATCAGGAGGAGGCAGGAGGATACAGCAGCCTGTAAATGTGTTGGGGTGGATGATACAGCCAGATCCATCACAGAGAACAGTTTCTGCTGCAGCTAGCATGAAGAGAAGCGACCCATCTTCGAGCAGGCAGTGCCACCAGTCTCCAGGAATGCACTTATAAGTCTATGTCAGGCTGTGAATGTTTGGGCTGCCAAGTCAGTATTGTCACTGTCCTGGGAGCACATGTTCATTTTTATTGTGAGTTTGAAGATAGACGCCTATTGTCTGGAAGCAACTGTAGGAAAACCTGCACATTGTTCAGGAGGAGCACTGGGAATGCCCTGGAAGACACCAGAATTCCATTGCTTTATTTTCTTTGTTGCAAAGTGAGACAGTTAAGGAGGAACTCTCATCCCAACGCACAGGTTGTGAGAAATGGGGAGAGGGGAGTTAGGGCTAAAAGAATCTACCAGATGGCAAAGATCAGGGCTAGCACAGAGCCCTGAGGATGTGCTGCTGTGGCAGGAAAGCTCTCGGAGCACATTTATGCGGGTGTGGGCAAACTCCAGTGTCAGGTGGCTCTGGCTCAAAACCAATGTGTACACTCGCTGGGTACGTTATACACAGGCATTCCTACATGACGTGTGCTGGCCACACAGCTGCTTCTTGGCTAAAAAGCTCATGGTCAATAAAATCCTGCTCTGTTGTTTCTGTTGTATTTTGGGAAGTCTGACTGTACCTACACGTACACTTTTCCAGTAGGATTGCACAGATCCTGGGTTGCAGCAGCAGCTGTTGCAGCCCCTCAGAGGAAACACCCCAAGTAACTTGGTACTCAAA
The DNA here is from genome assembly GCA_026283785.1 of Coracopsis vasa. NCBI lineage: Eukaryota > Metazoa > Chordata > Aves > Psittaciformes > Psittacidae > Coracopsis > Coracopsis vasa. Next base: position 25,056 of record JANHGB010048760.1, read on the forward strand.
TCGGAATGTGTAATAAAACACATCACTTGCTGCACAAATTGAAATGAAAACTTCAGTCAGATAAGAAGGGTGAAATGAGTGTTATGAGGCTACAACCTTATAGAAGCTGCTTCCCATGGCTGCCAGTGGGAAGACACACTTCCTCTGTACTTCCTTCTGTACTCACGTGAAATGTTTTGTAACGGAAGGTTGCAGGCAGTGTTTCTATGATCTGTTCTGCTTCAAAACATGAAGTTCAGGTTTATTAGCGGTGATGAAAATGCAAGTTTTCTCAGTGCTGAACATCCCTCCTTAATGGGAAGGTGACTCTCATCTTTTCCACATCAGGCTGTAATTTATAAGAGGAAGTTGCAGGATACCAATATTTTTTCTTCCAGAATAAAAGCTAATTAAATCTTTTGAGTAATAATATGAAAATAAATGAACCATCTTAATTAATGCATATAAAAAGTAATGTGATTTGGTTGTTTAGCTTCTAGGCATCCTATTTGCATTTAAGTAATGTCTGCATGGACGTAGGCAGTTGCTAGAGTGGGTATATATCTCCTTAGAAGTTGGTGGGTTCCACCTAGTTTTTGCTGCATGGATTAATATTTTTCTAACTTAACGAGTTTTCCTTCGTACCTATCTGCTGTCCAACCAAATGAACCCTGAAGATGAGATTAAAGCACAGCCTCTTTTAACCTCCTTCATTTTGACCCTTACCCTGAAAGGCTGCAATGGGTTTCAAAAGCATTAAGAAAGTATTCACAATCTTGAAACATCTTTTACCCTTTTCAGTGGAAATAGAGAAGCAAAAGATAGACAGACATGGGTGTGCTCTGAAAGGTGGCATCTTATGTCAAAGGCTCACCAGCAGTAAGAAAGGGCTGTGCTACCCAAATGGTAACATTCTTGTTACCCTGCTTTACACAAAAATTGAAGCAATCTTACAATTAATAATAGCTATTTTAAGGCACTTAAGCCTAGATAGTTCTGGGAATAAAACCACATGTAATTCCTATAGACCTACTGCTTCCCTGCTTTGGAAGAACAGGGCAAAATGCAGAGTACAAACCCTTTGCATTCTTGCTTACCACAAGAGGCTGTTAGTCATTACAGAGTAGGCTCTTGAATTATTCAGACTTTCTATATGTGCTTTGTTGTTTTTCTGTGTTTATGGAAGCATGTACCAGTTTGGAGAACAAGCAGTACTTTTTCACATTACTTTGAGGATGAAATTCAAATAATGAGTATTTACTCTAACTTCTGTATGCTCTAAATGCTAAAGCTAAGCTTACAGAAGAACAGCAGAACTTAATTTAGATGTGTCAATAGCCATGTACTCTCCTCCTCCTCCTCTTCAGTTAATTAATACTAATTCAAAAGATTGAGTTATCAGCCTAGAGAAAGGGCACCTATCTTTGGAACTGCTCATAATTCATCATGTCTTCAAAACTGAATAAGAAAATAATAAATGTAGGATTAATTGAATAATTAACAGCAGCTGCCACATTCTGTCTCCTTTACAATCTAGAAGATGGCCTGGTTTGGAATATAGAGCTGTAGCACACATGATGGGAACAAAGCTATTTTGTGGTCTGTTCGCTCGCAAGATGTGAAGTACATAGAAGCACCCTTTGCAAAAACACCCTGCCTGGAACTGCAATTGCTTATTAAGTAATAGCCATTTTGTGCCTGTCAGCTGAGATACGATTAGAAAGAAAAGGTTTATTTGCTAAAGGCTTCAGAACACTGAAGCCTAGACCGACAAGAAAATGGTGTAGTTATCCATCACATTACCACTAATGTATCCTCTTTTTCCATGAAAAGCCTCAAAAAAGGAACACTAAAGAACTAGCTTTAAAAGGCATTATTTAAAGACCTTGAAGTCAGATTTACCTCCTCTTTCCCTTTTGGATACACAGAAGGGCCAAAAATATGTGGAAAATAGCCTACTATGTGCTGGTGTTCAAAACTTTTCACCTGTGCTGGAAAGAAGCATCTGATGAGTTCAACTGCCCCATCAACCTGCCACTACAGAGCATGTGGATTACTTTTCCCAGGATCTAGCTAGTCCACGGGCTGTTTTGCATGTAAGAGCATAAAGGGAAATTGTGTAACTTGGAATCTGGCCAGTACTGGTACCAACATCCTTGCGGGAGCTCCCCCCTCCAAGGAACTAGAGTTTACCTAATAATTAATTGCAAAAGTAGTAAGTTGTATGCTAATATCCCCTGATAATTTCCTCAGAAAGGGCTGAACTAGAAGTCTCAAGAGTTGTTGGAGTTAAGCCTCAGATCATGTTGCAGATGGCAACTGAAGTACCTGGATTAACCCTTTTGTTAATAACTTCTTCAAAATGCACCACAGTAAGTCAGTAAATTGTTATCCTTACAAAGAATAAAAGCTAAAACCAGAAGTTTTTTTTAACATTACCACTGAATACCAAGACTTTTGCCATTTTTCCCCTGCTTACATATGAAGTTTCACAATTATGTGTAAGTAACAAAAAAAAGGAAACAAAAGGATCAAAAAAAAAAAAATCTGCATCTTTTGTGCTTACATTTTAGAGCCAGGAAAAATGTTTTGGTATTTAAAAAGAGCCTATGGATGTTTCAACCAAAGGAGAAAGGGCTAAGTACGGCTTATTTCCATGCAAAATGGGACCAGGTAAATGAAACTAAGTCAAAATTTGCACCCTACACCATTTCTTTTCCCCAGGTAGAACCAGAGATGGTTGACAACTTTCAAAGCTAGAAGCACCCAGAAGACACGATTCTGATCTATACGGCTTTGGGTGGCAGAGGCTTCTGCTCTGCAGCACCATGCTTGGCTCACTGCCTGGGAACAGGGCAGCACACCTGTATGTGCCTTTGGCTTCTTCCTACCTGCAGCATAGGGTGATGTTAAAGAGGGTGCTCATATTTGGGAGTGCAGCCAAATGCTTCGTTGTCTGCAGAAGCTTTCCCTTCTCTACCAAGAGTTTTCACTGATAACACTCCTCCCCATCCCCATATGACTAATATGCAAAGGAAAAAAAAGAATCTAATGAGTTTAACAGGATCTGTGGGTGAAACAATGTGATGTATCGGTGAAGTACAGTCATCTAGTGGTCAAAAAAGGTAGTAAGTCACAACGAAAGCAGAGGTAAGCAGTACGTGTAGATTTCACAGCTACAACAGCATACTCAGATTTTACTGGTAGTTTTAAATAACGTGAAAAAGAACTTCAAATATCTTACACCACAACATTTTAAACTCTAGATTGTATTGCTCAGTGAAAGCTGTTATCAGCGCAATATAAACAACTGCTCACAACATCAAAGCATTAGGAACAAATATACCCATTTAATTCAAGTTTGTATTTTATGTTTATTTGCACAATACAAATCATTAAACAAACATTCTATTTCAGTTTCCACAGCAGAGGTTTAGGTACTACTTTCAGTTGCTTTGGCTTGTCCATTACTGGTACCACCTCAATACCAGCCTTACTCTCTGGTGTTTGTCCTTCACACACCAGCATGGATTATACCTTAGTGTTATACACGTAGCTATCGTAACCAATCAGGACAAATAGCATATTTTGTACAGTATGTCTAATGCTCAAGAAGGTTTTATAGCCTTGCTGGGTGTGAAATGTTGTGCCCTTCCAGAAAACATTAGAGTCACTATCTTCTGAACCAATAGTGAAACAAGGAGTTCTGTATGCAGAACTGTACACCACCAGGTACTGACTGTAAGATCACTTTTGTCTAGAAAACACCAAATAAATATAAGGAATATATGCAACACAACCTGTTGTCAGCTACCTATTCTAAGTCATGCCTGTGAAAATACAAATGGGCACATTGTGAATATTTAAAGAGTAAAGTGCTTTTAACATCGAGCAAGTGAATTCATCTAGTGTCGTACCACAGGCAAATATATATCCATTGTGGACAAAATAGTCTCCATGCAATTAGTCAGCAGCAATCCCCTGTATTCATTTATAATATTAGACCAGTATATATTACTTCAGTCATACAGGGTTTAAAGTCAGGATACAGCGTGTACACTTACAAAACTCAATCAATGCTCTATAGTAGCATACATTTTGAGCATTGCTACCGGAAGGTGGCTTTGGTTTTTGTTTCTTTTTTTCCTTAACCTTTTAAGAAGCCAACCCTTTGATAGTGTAAATGCAGCGTACACTGAAGATACCACTGAATCAATATGACAGCTCATTATGCAGCTGACAGGAATGGGAAGAAGAAAAAATCAAAAGCAAATTTAATGGCTGTATGCACTGTGCTCCTCCAGTCTTGCTCTATTTTCACATGCCTCCCTGCAGGTAAGAGTTTAGACATGCAATTCAAGCAAGTGATTGCTTTCAGTTCAAAGACAGGCCATTTACTGCCAAGACGGCCCTCCAGAATTGTGCTGAATTCAATTATACTCCCTTGCCTCAAGTTCAACAACACTTTTTTAAACTCACTGCTTGCCTTCAGCACAATATCTTTGGTTATATCATCCTCCTCTAGAGACTTGGTTCCATTTTTGCTACTGAAGGGCATGCCCACAGTTATTTCAAATTTGTACCGATCAAACATTTTCATGTGGCAGTTATGCTTTGTCAAATACTTGAGACGACACAATTCTTCCTCCTCTAGTGTAACATTTTTGGGGTCACAAACAGGGTATGTTTGACCATACAAGCATCTCATCCAATCACCAATAAAAAGTGGAAGCATATTTATTGCAGATTCTGCACTATTGTCGATTTCTGTCACACGCACATACTTGAACCGCCCAGTCCACGTCACTCTGTGACCTTCCAGGTGACTACATAGAATCTGAGTGCGGGCCATGTTTGTCTCCTTCCACGACCGGGGTCCACAGAGGAAGGAATACTGATTCCACGTCAAGGTGGAGTTGTAAACTTTCATTCCCTCTGATCGATACACATAGAACCAACAGAACAACACTACAGCTGTAATCCACACTAGAATGAGTTTCACAATTGAGCTACTAGTGAGGGATTTAAACATTTCCACTACAGAGAAGTTAACTTTTGTCCACCAGCGGAAGAGCAAAGGAACAGTACACAAAATCAGAGTCACTAAAATTTTCATGAGCTCCAGAGACACAAACCACTTAATGAAATGGATAAGACACACCAGTGCAATGCCTACACCTAGCACTGGGAGTGCGAAGAGAAAGAGAAAATAACCTATTGATGCACGAACGAGCCCAATGCCAGAGGACTCCCGCAGAATGACCACGGAGAGTTCACACCACATAAAGCAGACCAGATACGGGACCAGGTAGCAGTAGGTGCCTTTAAAATTCCGCAGTTGTGCCATTCTAAAGAAAAGATAGAACAAGTACAAAAACAGAAGGCATGGGATGCTTACGTTTATCACAAAGAAATGGCCTACAGGAACAGTAAAGAATGTTTTACCCAAAAATTGCAAGTAGCCAAAATTTCCAGGTAATACCTGCAATAGGGATAAGCAACCTGCTGCTACCTCAGTCACCAATGCTCTTCGCGTGTAAGGCTCTGCACAAGTGCTTAAACTCATGTAACTTGTCACTGTGAAGAAAACTGAGATGGTAGCTAATTCTGAGCACGGTATGCAGTCTTTGCTTGCTATAGGGAAGGAAAAAATGACAAAGAATACTGAGAGTAAAAAATAGATATATGGCTCTAAGTGATTCCATCCAAAGTTCACCTCAGCTTGCTCAACATCTAGGTTTGGTTCAAAACGAAGCAGCAAGTCAGTCAACGTGCGGAAGTTTTCCCAAGCCTTACTGTCCTGAAAAACTTTCAGTGTGCAAATCACCATAGAAATGAAGGACAAATAGAATATGATTAATGGAATAATGAAGGCAAAAAACTCAATTGTCAGATTACTGATGATGAAGAAAAAGATGAGAGCATTGATATGGTGTGTTGGAACAATGGTAGACAGCCAATGCATTCCTGCCTTTGATGCGATATCTATCAGGTATTCTTTAATTTCCATAATGGCATGAAGTGGATATTTTACAACCTGGAAAGACAGAAAGAAGCATTTTATTTATGAGCATTTTATTTATGGGCAGTCAGTTGTCTAACATCAGCTGACATGAAAAGATTTATATTTCAGATGAAAGTTGTCAATAAAATTAGATTACTTTGAGATTATTAAGCTTTATTTTGATTAATTCAGTCAGATGAACCTCAGAGGTGATTTTGATTTCATGAAAGATGTATTTCATTACCTTTGACACACATAATTAAATGGCTTCCTAGTCAAATATTCTGCTCTGGTAACTTCATACTGAAGATAAACTACATGGCTCCAGTCTTGTCCTGTCTTAGGTTATTACCTGAGCTGTGAGCACTGCAGCTTTAAAGCACTTAACTTTGCCACTGTTCTGCAAGGATTATGCTATATATTGTGATACACGTATGTACTACAGGAAGTGGTGCATACGATTCATATGCACTTACAGGAAGTCTTTACAGCTGTGGTTTATCTTTAAAACAATTCTTCCCGAGCAGCTAAAGATACAGCTATCAAAGTATCATTTGGAAGCAGCATAAATATTTTTATCTATAATTACTACATGTTTAGGAATTCTTTTAACTGCAGAACAGTAACTGTACAGGATCTTAAAACTACTTATCTGATGTGGCATTTTCCAACACAGTCACCAGAGAACAGAGGAATTGCTGGATTAAATCCTCTCCCTGTGACCAGCCATGCACTTTACATAGGATCAATAAAAAGGTACAGGACTTTTCAAACACACACTCAAATACTGCATCTGCCTATTAGATGCTGCAAACAACCCTCCTTCCTCCATATAAAGTTAGTTTTTATGTCTTCTCAGAACTTAGGCTTAATTAACTTAGATTAATTAGTTGAAGGGAAAGGCAAAGAATGTTTCAGCAAAGATCTGTGCGCTGTGATGAACTGGGGCAACCCACAACAACTTGGGCATAAGCTTATTTATTAGCAAAGGTGTCCCCTGTTCTTTGTAAATGCATCTCTTCCAGAATATTAGTTATTCAAAAGACTGGGAAGACATACCCCTCACCCTTCTTTTTTCCACCCCCTACCATATGATAATGGACAACAAAATGACAACAATTACAACAAAACTTCTCATGTCAGCAGCTAGAAACCCCCTACCTCACTTGAAATTTATACCAGTATGAATGCAGGCACCTCAATTTCCCTTTTTACTTTCACTACCTAGTGAAATATCAGTGTAGAAACTAACAGCAAGTTCTGCTGTTCTTGAATTCCTTCGTAATAGAACCTTTTCACACCTCAAGGCTACGGGTGTTTTTTCCACCTGCTTGCTCCTGTTTAAATAGGTATGATCTCAAACATATCATGACATCTGTAATAAAAATATGACAGTTATGATAGGGACATTCAAATCCTTGCTGAGATGTAATGAAGGCAGATTGCCCTCTTCTAGGGAAAATAATTACTCCTTTCTCTTAAATTTATGACTCATATATATGAAACTGTAAACGTATATATGAATTCAAGTCCAAAAAAGAAATTAAAGTAGCAATTTTTGTACTGACTTATATAGACTAAACATCAGCTCTGAGAGTCAAGTGCAAGTCACGTCTGTCTTGACCGAAACACCTAAGTTAAGAGCCCTTCAACACAACCTGTTCAGTATTGCCTTTTTACCTTCAGTCGCAGGGGTAGCTCTTCAGGAGTCTTCCCTGCCAATTCATCATCTTCCTCTTCATGCATGATCAGGTTAGATGGGATGATTCCCTTTGCGTACTTCTTGGTAATTTCAACAAAGTCATCCAAAGCAATAAATTTTTTAGCTATAAGATAAAATACAGACATTGAATAAATAGCATCACTAGAACACCTTACGGATTATGTGTTGCCACTTGGTCTGAGATCTGTGCTTGTGTCAGCAACATATGACTACTCTAAATCTTGTTAGATCAACAGGTAAGTTTATTATACCAGTAAGCAGGAGAACAGAGTGCATGAACGCATCTTATCTGCAAGTATTCCAAGGAAAAAAAGACTACTGGATTAGGTCAAACAGTTTTAAATCGTAAGATATTATATCTTATGAAACTGCTTGAGAGCAATCTTTAACCAATAGCCACACTGAAAGCAAAGAATTGTACAGGAACAGTAATGAATTATTTGTATATTATCAACTGAAAAACTAACTTCTAATTTGGCATTTAAAGTGTTGTCATTTTTCTGAGTTTAGAAGTTGCAGACATATAATTATGGTACATGTCTGATTATTCACATCTACAAGACTTAATATAGATTATTTACAGTGCATTAATTCACTATGCTGTATGGCTATACAAATGGCCTCCCCCAAACTGTATCAACAATATCACCTGTGGTCTAAACCAAATAGACAGTAACAAAATACTTCGCTTAGTTGTGAACAGAGGCAAATGTACCACTCTGCCCTGAAGATCCTTATCCACTCTTGTGAGCAGAAGGGAGGCAAGAGGTTACTTCTGAAAACTGCAGGGATGCTACAGGACAGAAAATTGTTTATACACTGCTCCAAACTCTGCACAGCCAGTTCCTTACATTAGCATGGATCGGCTCATTTCTATAGTAGAGAAGCTTGATGTCATTTGTAAAGAAGGATAATTAGCAGCAACTTTTTTCCATACACTAAAGCAAATGAGATTGCTGTAGATATGAAAGACTTTTGAATGACAAAAATCTGTAACACAACTACATAGTAAATTTAGCTAGTCAGCTGATACACAGGTATGAAAGCTGGCCTGCTTAGTACTAGCTCGAGATTTTAAAGATACAGAAAACTGAACTGCTGCACTAATTTAAAATCAGAGGAATAGTGGGTTTGAGCCTATTAATAAATTATTTTAAATGCTACATTTACAGAAATTACGTAGGAATATATCAGTATTTAGTATTGAAAACGCTGCAGATACAGAACAAAATAAAGCATTTGTGGTGAGATACCTGCTACAGGAAAAAGAGTGTTAGAAAGTTCAACAGAAAAACAGCAGCTTACAATCTATCTATCCTTTGCTTTGATCTCACAACATGAATGTTGCCTTCTGCTTGGACTTTTACTCCCTCCATCATTGCATGAACCTGTATGCCCCACAAAATACCATCTGGCATGCTTCCAAACAACCAAGAAAGGATTTATTCTTGCTAACTATTCTTACAATTCACAGACTGAAAGGCAACAGCACTTGCACCAGGAAATCAGTGAGACACCTTAGCTATCTTGGTGGGGTCCAAATTAAGCCTAACGCGAAATCTGTCATCTAAATTTATTGTCTTATCAGGACAAAATATACAGTGGTATGATAGTATTTTGGTGTGGAATCAGCAAGCAGACATGGTTAGAACCTCACAAAAATTCCTCAACAGCACTTTTACAGGACCATGGGACATCCTGAGAGGGAAGGAGTTTTAACTTACTATGTACAGCCAGCCTATCAAATGTAATGACAAGTATACTCTCAGGCAAGCAACAACTGACAATGGCAGATCCCATCTTCTGTTTATACCTCCACTAAGAATAGCCCAGATCAGATATCTGCAAGCACATATGTGGCTCAAAAACTATCATCTTCCAAATATTGGCAATATATTAAAACTGAAGGAAGAATCTCCTGCTAGCAAGATGAATGGAGAAGCTCAGTGGATCAGAGAAGTAAATGCTGTCTTTTTTATCCATGAAAAGATAAAAGCTCTCCAGAGAAGAGGTAACAGCTTAACTCCTACTTTAAGCATTTGATGAAAACTGTTCGTTTTTAAATGTTATCAGTATTTTGTCATCCAAGTGTCTCTAAAATTGATATAAAAAGCATATGTTGTAGATCTTACTTTATTATTCAGAGATTTTTTTTCCTTCAATTTGGTTCTGACAAATTCCCCTGCCTCCCCCATCCGCCATAGAAATAAGAAAAATATGCACATCAATTTCTGCCTACACTTACCTGTAGGTTCATTTACTCTCCTGCTATTTTATCTGCCATTTAAACCTTAAAAAAAAAAAAAATTAAAGAAATTGCCAGTTCCTTTCCGGACACTCTCTGAATTACTGCAGAATCCAGAACAAAATGACTTGCTTTGCACTTGCTCTAGCCAAGCATGTCCTGTTCAGTTAAGGGACGGAAAGAACATTAGTGTTGTTTGCTAAGCATCAATGCAACATAGCTTCAAAGAACTCATGATACAGTGACTGGACAATGAAACACAAAGGTCTCACCCTTGAAGGACTATTTCTAGCTTTCCAGAAGTGGCAAACAAGTCACAAGAACAGCTGACCTCCTCTCGCACAAGTTTTGACAGGACCAGAAGCACGGTCTCCAAAATACTATTTCTCCCATCACCTCCTTCCTTACTCATATATACATGCCCGTGTTCCTCCTCTTGTTTTACTACTGTGAAAGTTAATGTAAAACTGAAATACGCCATTCTTCTTAGGAATGTTATTTTCATAAGTCACCTGCCTAGTGAACACAATCCTTGAAGGTGAATGCCAAACTGACCTAATGAAATGTACATCTGATCTTTCAAGGAATTTAAACCTGCAAACCCCCAGATTCGGTTCATTAATCCACATACAATGCTTTAATTACATGCATTCTCAACTATAGATGTACAAAAAAGTAATATGCTCTGCAATATTTAAACATTTAAAAGTGCTCTTCAAAAACTGATCCAGATTGCACACGAACTATTTCACATGACCTCTGCATTTCAAGGAAGTGAGATTTTCTGAACAATGATTAATCAAACCTTACGTTATATACCATAATTATATGTCTGCAACTTCTTGAAAAACCACACATCCTGCATTGTTTAGAATTCATTTTCTTAATATAACAACTTGACTTTTCTCCTGAAGTCCCAGCAGCATATTAGCATTTTTTAGGTAAGCAAGGCTCGGGAGAACTGTATTCAAACTCCAATCCCCCCACCACAACATACCTTGGAAAACTCACAGATCTGGCTCTACAAATCTGACTCTGTGTGTTGAGTGGTTTAATTCTCTCCACTACATGAACTATCTGCTCCTATGTTATAAAAGAAATATCCTGGCGCATTGCATCTTTCCTACATCATTTCTTAAACAAATATGAAAAGACAAACATTAATTATAAGGGAATGGCAAACAGAAGCAAAGCAAATAGAATGAGGGATCTGTCTGCATTAAATGGTTGCATAATTAGTTTCCATTTTGTAATCAGAAAGGTTACTACAGTTTAAACTAAAAGAAAAATGGAAGTGCAAAGATTCTTTTTGGCTGAATAGACTTGTACGTGCTGAAAGGTCAAGAATATAAAAATAACAACTGACATGCAAACTCCTCTTAGAATACTAATCACTGACAAGTCGACTGTAATGGTGATGTCTTCTGTAACATCACATGCAGATCAGGTATTTACCATGCACATATAATAAATTGACACTGTCGGTTTACATCAATCCAAGCTTGCTGTACATTCCTACTCTGGCAGCACAAAATTGCTTAGCGAAACACAATAGAAACCAAAACCACAGGCAAAGATTGAAAGCAGCAGTATGCACTCACATTCACAGCTCACTAATCGCTCCAGCATTCTTCTCTGCTTCTGCACCGACTTTGGGAGTGGGCCAGGTTGCTTCTCACCATCTGGTTCAATAACAGAAGTTAATGGAAAATCAAAGCAGTCAATTAAAGTGATCAAAAAATAACTGGAATGTTCTTCAAACTGTGGTATCTGGAGAATGGTATTGTCTCAAAATCAGGAAAAAGACAAATGTACATATAAACAGGTAAGGAGTGGCTATATAGCTTTATATACCCCTATTACTGTATTATAAAAGGGAATAGCATTGATATAGTTAAGATATACTGCTGTAACAGCAGAGTGTGACAGGTGTCTTGAAGACTGGGTTTGTAAATTGAAATATCTAGTAAGATGTTATCAGGATGACTGTTAAGGAATAAATAAGTAAATAATCAAACCGAATAAAGGCATTAAAATTACTTTTCAAGGACAGCAAGTGCCAAATGAAGATATTTCTAATATTTGTTCACTTGAATGAGTGCTTAATTGAATCACAGCTACAGCAAGAGTTGACAGGCATCTATGAACTAACTATTGGTCCAGAGAGCACAGTTAATAAGCGAGTTACGGGTTGTTAATGTTACTTTTTCTTAAGTAGCTCAAACATTTACTTTTACCTCATATCTGATTGTTTATAAGGCCCTTTAAGTTTTTAGCTGCATTCTTCCTGCCAGTCTGTATTGTAGCAACACCACAAACCAGTTCATTCATTGTCAACAAACCTTCATTGTCAACTTGCCCAACATTTTCCAGTAGTTCAGAAACTTCTAATTGCTTCTTCTTTTTTGGGTTTAATTTCCAATACATGACTAAGGCAGCTTTCCTCACAGCTCTCTCCAAATCAGTCTCAGATGATAACTTTTTCACTTCTTGCTCATTCTCAGAAGTAATACCTCAAGAAAAGAAAAACACATTACATACTATTATCCCACACCCATGCAGGAATGATAGATTTGCCCACAATTTATTTTTCCCAGTTTAGACCAGAATTTTTCAAGTTTCATCCACATCTTGACCACCCAAGTAAATTGCACAAATGCTCTTTGTGCCCATTGCTTATTTAAATCTAATTGCATCGCTTAAGTTTAAAATGTACTCCAAACACTGTGCAAGATATGCACTATCCTTATGCCTTGCTTCAACTTTTGAGGCACAGCTATTCAGACAAAAAGGTAGTGTGGATATGCATGGGTGACATGTAAAAAGCAGCAACAATTTAATGAAAGTTGTTTTGTTGAGTTTTTTTGGTTTGGTTTGTTTCCTCCCTCCTCCCCCTCCCCCCATAAATAAGAGTTCAGATAGTTCACAGTCAAGAGGAGACCACTCCAAGCGTGGGAAGTAGCATGAAGGAAGATATGAACCTTTAAGTAGGAGAAGACAGTGAAAAAGACCAGTTTGGAGAGGGTTGGAGAGGGGCAAAAGAATGAAACAACAGCAGATATGTAGGTGGTGTGTGGTTATATACGACCTTCATAGTCAAAGAAAAACAAGCTTCAGTGAAAGGTGGGAATTGGAAGAACAAGTATGAAGGAATTCCAGCAAATAATCAATATAAATGCTTTTATGAGTAGCCTCAGTAATTAATGCTTTTTAAATCACCTGTTTGAACAAACTGTCAGCAACTACTCACATAATTTTGCATGAACATTCCCATCTTATTTTAACTCCTCTTTTCAGTGTTACAATAAATATAGTATTAACTTCAGATAAAGTGGGAAGCACAGGCAAGAAGTCTCAGAGAATCCATACCTCTTCTGTCTGCCAGGCATCTACGCAACAGTTTGACAGCTTCTCTTCGACCTTGCTTAGCAGCAAGGATGAACCAGTCAACTGCACTGCAATTGTTAAGTTCTTCATCTTCCTCTTCTGCTAATCTTAGGAAGTGTTTCCCCACCTACAACAAGTAGGAAACAGAATTCCTTCAGTTACTGAAATATACTCTACTCTCTGTCTCTCTCCTCAGATCCCCTGGAACTCAGCTAGAATAAATTCTCTCTAAACAAAAGGTCAAAACATTTGCTCCTACCTTTGAAAGATTAATAATTCACATGATTCCCATATAGATTAAACAGACTGGTATAATCAAAAAGATCTTTTCCTTCCAGTAGAGGTTAGGTCTCCAGCCTTTTAGCAGTTCATACACTGGAGTGCTTCAACAACTTCTACATAGATAGGTTTTTAGTAGATATCATAGTGATTAAACTCACAGCACACACAGTGAAGCTACTCAAAAACTTATAGAAATAAGAAAAAAAGTTGGATTAAGTAATCCAAAAGTCAGAACAAAACACTGATTACAAAGTCATGCCAGAGCTCAACAAGCAGCACACAGATATAGTGGCAAACCAAGAAGAGAGTATGAGATGGAAAAACAAAAACAACAAAAAAGGAAATTTCAGCAATTGATGAGTAATTTATCACCTTTATCACCCAACTGCAGATATGACTTCAGATATTTATTTCACAAAGGAACTGCTTGAACAAGTTACATGATAAATAACATCCTCTGACAAGAGCAGCTTTCTTGAGCATGTTTATATTGGTAACTATCAAGACTGAGCAAAGCTTTAAGAGTAGCAGGACTTAATGATGCAGCTTTTAAGTTCTTAAGGATCTCCTGGACATAGAAACTCATCAGTTAGCAGATTTTGGAATTAGTTGCATTGCACAAGGCTACTGCACAAGCAAAAAGATAACATAACACCTGTTTTATGACAGAAGCAGGTTTATGTTTGTTTTGTTTTTGGTATTTTTTGGGACATTCTGAGGGGTTTGGGAGGTTGTTTCTTAAGTTCAGCATTAAGATTTACTCATCAAAATTGCTCTCTCAAAAAAATCCCTACAAAACCCACCCCCAAAATCTGAGCACACAGAAAATATTTTCCCTTTATTTTGATTATAAAGTTACAAGCTTTTGTGTATGTTAAAAGTTTTGGTAGGGAAAGAAAAAATAAACCATCTCCAAGCCCAACACCAAACATAAAGGCTTTCCATGAAATACTACTGGAAGGTCTACCAGCTCTCTCAATAAGAGAGAGCAGCAGTTACCTTTCACCGTCACAGCAAAGCTCCTACAGGGAATGACCTGAAGAGGGCTGCAAAGTTCTGCCCTGCAGCAGTCAAAGGAGGAAGAACTGATGGGAAAAGTTCTCAACCTCGGATTTATCATTTAAGCAGTCTGGGACAGTCTCTTTCATTTGAGCTAAAACTGAAATGTAGTCACAGCTGATAATGGCCTAACACAGATCTTCATACTGTACTTCTCCAAAGGCTGGTCTCACCTGTGGGCCTGAGTGATTATCTCTAGCAGTTCCCTTACAGAGATCCTCCAGTTAAAGACACAGAGCTGCCTTTTCTCCATTACAGAATTCCATCTGTGGGTGTTTCATGTACGTAACTGCTATATAGCTATTTCTCAAGAAACTAACTACATAAAGCTAGGTAATACAGGTTGACAGCCACTCAAAGTGTATGTATCTCCATAGTCACTGCATGATAATTTCTGCCTAAACTCATAGTAATAACTATAAGCCAGCAAACGGAGTGATTTCTTGTGTTTGACTTCGTAATTATTATCAAACAGCACAACAGTACCATCTCAGCTTCTCATTCGTACTCCTACAAAGGTAAGATATAAAAATAGATGCTTCTAACTGATTCTAGAAGTATGTATACAACAAAAGAGAAGAACTATATTTTTTCAGGGTTTTTAAAACTAAAAGTTAATACCTTCTTCACAAGGGAAATGACATTTGATTGCATA
Organism: Coracopsis vasa; assembly: GCA_026283785.1. Lineage (NCBI taxonomy): Eukaryota > Metazoa > Chordata > Aves > Psittaciformes > Psittacidae > Coracopsis > Coracopsis vasa. Next base: position 40,390 of record JANHGB010048760.1, read on the forward strand.
GAAAAGAAATTACTGTATTTGGGATTCCTTTTCAGGCAGTCAATTCATCCTGAGTACATACTGAAGCAGAATTGCATGCTGGATCTCTTTATGACAAGAATCCTACTATTGTGTGGGAATAGAAAGTGTATGCAGCAAAAGATCTAAAGGAAGGGAGTGAAGGTGGAATGAACTGAGAGGGAAAAAAAACAACCATTATTTAACTACAAACATATGCATACATAACCAACTTAGCCCCATAAATATTCTTTCAGGATTTAACTTCCAGCTAAGAAAATTTGTTATGTAATCTTTCCTTTGTGTGGATGAGTAGAGCCAAAATGTGGATTTTACAGCAGTGACCCCCTCAAGGCTAAAGCCTCATTCTTCGCAAAGCCACCGGCTGTTTCAAAGGTGAGGAATTTGTTACTCTCAGGTTACATCCCCAAGGACAGTCTGCCCCTCAAACAACTTGAGATGGGAGTGGGAAGCAAGTCTGGCACTGCCCTGTTGGAGCTTTTTTTACCAGCTTTAAAAGGATTTCTTGACAACCCCCACCTTCTATTTTTATTTGCAAAACTAATGGTGATCGTGGGGGAAAAAACCCAAACCATCAATGAGCGTGCAGGAGACCATAACCACTCCCTTTTGCCAGCAAAGCTGAGGCTGGAAAAGAATGCTCAAGAAAAACACTAACCAAGTAAAACATGAATTAAAACTGTTTTAAACAATGTTAAGCTGTTTATACTAGACCAATAAAGCAGACAATGGAATGCAGTGGAAAACTGGTACATTTTGTCTAAAATCTAAGGGACATCTAAAGTGCTAAGCCATATAGGGACAGAACTACCATTATTAAATAAATTATATCTGCCATTACACAACTAAGCATAGCTACTTTCAGGAAATGAGATGGGGCTTCTTTTCTACAATGTGTTAATTCAACAGAGAAATGCTCTAAGAGCAAAACATCAACCAACCTCTGTTCCTGCTAAAGCACCTCAATGGCAGTTCCCTCCATAGTGTTCTGCCTAAGAGTTGTGGGATCTCTGTATATAGTGGTTCAGGGCTGAACCAACAGCATCTAACAGTTCGTATCTGCACACCTCCACAAGTAACTCTTTGGCATGTGCAGTTCTGTCCCTTCTCTGTACTCTCAGCCCACTCTCCTTGTTTCCACATGCGGCCTAAAAGCTTACTCAAGAGTTGGACCTGAAGCCATTAACACTCCCAAACAAGCAGCATTTCTGCAGGCAGAGAAACCATCTGGCATCACCTTTCTTTGAATAGTTTAAGAACAAAACAGATACAGTTCAACAAAACAAGAGATAATACTTCTTCAGCACACAGTGCTATTTTTGGAATTAGAAGTAAACAAGACAGGACAAAGAGCATAAAAAATTACCTCTGTTTGTGCTTTGGGTTCTCCAGCTTTGGCCCTCTCAAGCAGTTCCTCGAAAAGCACTTCAGGTTCTTCCTTCATGCCCTCTATAAATTAATTTGATGAAGAAAATTGTTTACTAGCAATATTTGAAAGTATTTTCTGAATCATTGCTATATGTGGTTGAAGAATTAAAGGAATGTATCTCAAAAATCCAACACGAGTGTTTTGCACGAACAGTGGAAATTAACTCATTACAATATTTATCTCAGCTGTTGTACTTCAGCATATTTACCATTACGTTATTTGATAGCAGCCACAGAATGACACAAAGTTTACAGTTTCTCATTTACTTTCACAGAATTCATTTCTCAATAGAACATGCATTACAATAAACATGAGCACACGTGGAACATGCGGTACGGAACAGCTTTTGTACTACTGCTACTCTTATTCTTGATAGCACTTCAGTCTTTCACCTGGCAGCCTCTTTATTTAGTAGCAGAGCCTTTTCAGGCATTTTAAGAAATTAACCGGCCTTTAAAGCATGTCCAGTATATTTGAAAGCTCAACTCCTCAGCCCCAGCAGCATACAGAAACTAACAGTGATTACACCTTATAAACCCATTTTGTGTCTAGCTCCACAATCGCAGCTAATTTTTCCCTCCTTTCCTATCTACTGTACACATACAGACTTAAACAATTTTTTCTTCAAAAGCAGCATATTGCTCCACCAATCATAAAGAAAAAAAATTGAGAGCTTTCTCTTACATCCATTAAAGATCATCATGCCACGTGCTACTTGACGAATGAAGAACAAGTTTAAAGGAAAAGATGACAAAAGCCAAAACTGCTACTTTTTCATAAGATACTTCTCATAAATCAGTTTGCAAGAATTTTGAAGAGAAAAATCAATACAATTTGTACACTTTAAGCTGACTAAGTGTAAGAAAGGACAACATACCACTGATTCAGGGTAGCAGCTTTACCAGCCAACCTAAAACTGTAGTTAGAAAGAAGATATACAAAATCAACAGCAAGTGCCAAGGCTTGACCTGCACATATCACACAACCCCACAAGGTCACCAAACACACCGTTGAGGCACAATAGCTACATACTGAGGGCACATACAGCTTGAGAAAGTGTGGTTGGGAAACAACTTCCAAATGTAGGAAACACAGCAGTCAGTTACTTCAGGCATCCACTCCAAGTTACAGATTTCATTCTCTACCTAGTTTGACAGCAGTAACCCAGAAAGCGGGTAAGCATCCCTGCTAGCTGAGGTGCCAACCAGTATCTACTATTTCTCAAAAGGTGGGGGGCAGCAAAGAATAAACCCCATTCCAAATCATCTCCTGAAGAACCAGGCTACTTACATTCTTTAGCATCCCTGCTACTGGGACTATTTCCAAATAAAAACAGGCCGCGAGCCAATGCTTTCATTAAAATGGATATATTTTAACAAGAGCAAACCATGAAGTAAGTTTTCTCCTTCACCATCCCACAGTTTTGTCTGCCAAGTTCCCTTGGAAAAATACTAATGCCAGATTATAACATGTTGTCTGGCTAAACAAGGCACACAATGAAAAATAATTTTCATTTAGTACTTCATCTTTTCAGAAAGCTGTAAAAATATTACTGTAAAATATGCAAACAGCATCCCACCAAAATTAACCACTTGACCTCCTTGCCCTGATATATAACCTACAGGACTGAACTCTAAATAAGTCAGAAGCCTGTTTTCCAGATGGCACCACTCACACCAGCAGACATGATTTAAGGGCTGCCTGATAATAATAAACAATAAAGTTACAAGAAAGAGCATATTGTTTGAAAGAAACATAATATTCATCCATCTACCCCACCCAAATGAAAAAAGTTGGGCAAGGCAATACTTTACTGTTCCTCCCTGTGCTTTCACATTTGTTAACTTATTTTGCATCAAAATTTCAGCAGCAACTGCCTCGGCAATGGGTTTTTTTCTGTTCATGGTTTTCTATACATTAAGAAGAGAACACCAGAAATATTTTGGTGATACTCTGGATAAAACAATGTAGGAGGCACCACTCAGAAGCTAGTGTTTGCTAATTAGAATGGAATTTGCACATACACAAAAAGCAAACTATAGAAAACAGTTTGCTAAACTGATATAAGCACCAATAAGAAAAGCAGCTGGCAGCTTATACAGGCAAAGGAGCTTCCCTTCTCTCCTGGTCCACTTGCCACATATAGAAGCATGGCATGGTTCTGACCTCTTCCATCCCTTACTACTCAGATGAATGCTTTTTAGATAGGAACACTTACTGCAATAGAAAACTGTAAAGCATTCCCATTTTGTTTCTTCAACACCAGTATATAGTCACTTTATTGGAATTACACTGTAGATTAACATATAAATAATCTTCTTCACAAAGATGTTAAGAAAAAAAAAAAAAAGCAAAATTAAAAATGTGCAGCCTTATGGCCCAACTACCACCTTCATTGGGAAAATAAAATGTGCTGGTACTGCAGCAAACTTGTTGAAATGTTTGTTCTAACAGCACTGATTGCCAGGAGAAAGAAATGCTTCCTGCTGTTATTTTCAACCTACTGCCCTATCCCTCCAGCTCAGTTATCACTTTTATGTGCTCTCACATGTGACCTATAAATATAAATAACAGAGAGTTAATTAAAATTATGCATGTGGGTTTGTTCCATGGTTGAAGGGCAAGGGTGGAAGAGCAGGTTGTGGAGTGTTTTGGAGATCAAATTTAGAATAGCTTAGTATCATAGTGTTCCCATGATTATAATATTTTGCTTCAAGGACGAGCAAAAAGATAAAGCATGAACGACTTCATGGCTGATGTATCAAATCACTGTCTCAAAGTACTGATGTCAGCCTCAGAAGGTTAAGGTCCAAAACACAGTCAAAGTGTGTTATGGAAAAAGGATGGACACGCACACTTTCTTTTAATTCAGCTCTATGCTAGAAAAAATACTATACAAGAGTAAACACACCCACCACACAAATACCATGAAAAGCGGTGATCTCAAAACTTATCACCTTTGTTCTTAAGCGTGTTTTTAGTCATAAAATGTCTTGATGTGTATTCCTCCCACATAAGAGTACTGCAGTGCAAATGCTGTCAGCAGAAGCTTTTATTTTCCAGCTTTGCTAAAAACTCATGTCTTTTTAATGTCAAATTTTACTCTGTCCTGAATATGAAAATTTCCAGAAGAGAGGAACATTCATCTTACAATACTTCATGTATATTTTATGACAATTAAAATAGACTTCACTAGCTGCTGTGTGTCAGGTGCATTTATATAAGTCAATGAAGTCTATCAGTTATTCAAGGCTCACAAGCACTGCAGTCATTCAAATGAAAGCAGGTAACTGAGAGCACACAAGTTTTAAGTGGTACGTAACATTCATATAAGAAACAAATTAAAACAGGACAAGGACGTGGAAGGGTGGTTAGTACATAATATTTGGCTGTAGTTCTTCCTCTGCCACCACAACTCTTTGTAACCCTTAGTTCATCACCAGGCTGCTCTGTGGTTCAGTTCCCAATTAGATTAATTTTACCTTCAGAGACAGGTCACTCAACACCAGCTATTCAGTGGATACTGGAACAATGAGATTATTAATAAAATTTGATGTTTTGGTTTTATTATTCTGTGTGATTAAGTCTTAAGCTTAAGATATGAAATGCTATGGTATCCTTTCATTTCCTCAGTTCCGCTCAAAAAACAGTGGAAAAAAAAGGAATTATTTGTGATGTACAAAGGATGAAGCAGATGTATTTCTGAGTCTGCTGTATTTATGTCCTTACATTGCAGAAAGCATTTAAACCTCTGGAGGGCTACAGAAATACCCACTTCTGATATTCAGCCTTTTCATTTAATAGGTCAAAGCTGTCACTTAAAACCTATTTTATTAAAGCACTTATTTAAAAAGACTTTGTACAATGAAACTGAGCTGTTTGTTTCATGCTCATATGCAGCATTTAGAATAGTAAGTTAAAATAGAACATTATTAACTGATAGACTTCAAAGGTGCCATCAAAACATTACCAGAGCCATTTGTTTACTAGTAAAAAGTATGTTTTTCAGCTCCAGCAAAAATACTCAGAATACAGAAGTCTAAGCACAGCTGTTTATATAGGTAGATTGTAAACAGGCTGATGAATACTTATGATTACTAGTTACTTTCTGAAACTTTACACATTACTTGGCACATAGACTACACAAAGTAAGATTCCAGCTTTGCTGCTATAGGCTTAAATGGAAATTTAGCATTCGTTTCAGCATAGGCAGGCATTTTCACTGTTTCTGTTAAGTTTTGACCAGAAATAGGAAATGCTGCAAAAGGAAACATTTCAGTTTTTTAAAGAAGATTATGCAGTACGATGTTAGGATTCAATCATTATCCCTTACCTCTGACATTTAGAAATTGAATTGACAAAAAGGCAGTTCATCCATAGTAGGGGACTAGTTGAAGTGAGATTGCAAGGTATCACTGTTTAGAATTGTTAAGTCATAAAAGGAAGATACCACCATTGATTAAATAACACATATAAACCTAATTTTTGGACTTCAAGGGATAAAACTTAAAGGACTCTTCAACATTCATACAAGGTTCTGAAGAATAGATTTACAAAATTTACGTAAGAAATCTTTTCAATGCAAAAGATCTATAGACAACCACAGTGGTTGTCTGCGGTTGTCATAAGATTTCCTTCCCACTATTGTAGCACAAATCAATGATAGATGCAATAGATTCCCAACCTTTCCAATACCCTTAACATAGAAAGCTCAAATACATCGTGCATCACTGCAGTTAAGTTCACTTGTTGCAAAGTGTCTGATGACTTATTTACCATTTTACACACACTTTAGACAAGTATTGTTTCAACAAAAAAAGCATTTTAAATGACACTGTGTATGACACTTCCATTCATGAATTGTAAAACACAAAGACACATAAATAATAATACTTTCATGTAAGGAAAGATTTTTAGTTGTATATATACACATACAGAGTGGATCATACACACACCCCCATCACATAAAACAACCTCAATTTTCTAAGTGCTCTTCTAACCACTAGGAATCACTGCCTTCCTTCAAAAAAAAACAAAACAAAACAAAACCAAAAACCAAAAAAACCCCAACAACAAAAAAACCTATTAAAGTTATTTCATGCAGAAAGAATCAATAGAGTGCATGCTGAATAA
>JANHGB010048761.1:0-43544 GCA_026283785.1 Coracopsis vasa
TATACCTTAGTTACTGGACTGTTCTTATCTCAACCCGTGGGAGTTATATTCTTTCGATTCTCCTCCCCATCCCTCCGAGAGAGGGGGGAGGAAAGGGGGTGGAGGAGTGAGGGAGCGGCTGTGTGGTTCTGAGTTACCGGCTGGGTTTAAACCACGACAGACTGAAGCTCATATTTTAGAGAAATACCAAATAAAGAGGGTCATTTACCATACCCCACCGGATTTTGGATGGATGCTGGTATTTTCCGTTGGGTCACAACAATAAAATCGATGTGTTTAACTGGAAAAAAAGAAGTACTTATGCTGCCAGACAACAGCACACTGTGTTTTAGGACACACTATAAGGAACTACGTCCACAATAAAATTGTGATTTGCATAAAGGTGTCAGAGAATTTACTTATCTCCTGGAGCACGTAGTAATGTTGTAGGCTTCCTCTTTTCTTGGTTTAGTGATCACATCTTTATCCTAAGAAGGTAGTTTAAAATGGTGGAAAACTGGTTCTTTTCTTAACCCTAAGATTTACATCTTAACGCTAGAAAAGAGCTACTGGAACATACTCTGCTCAGTTCCAGGTATGTCTCTGTATTTCAAAGCACAGTGGTTCTAAATGAAGATTCTGTCGCACTTCTGCAGCCTGAGCAATTTCAGTTTCTTCCTGTTGGTCTTCTAGCTGGGAATTCAGGCCCGTCAAGCGAACTCTCAGAGACCCCATGCCAAATTTGGTTGCCCTTCCGGGTAAAGGCTTTTTCCCCATCCCTGTAATCCGTCCACCTCCAGGACACCCCGAGGACAGCTTGGCTTGGGAGGAGTCCTTGCCTGCAGATAGAAAGCACAGATGCTTCCCTGTGTCCCTGTGTTTTCCAAATCCGAGTGCAAACAGGGACCAACATTTCAGTTCTCTCATTCCCAGCCAGCTCCAGGACTGGTTTCTGTTCTCTCCTCCAGCACTCGGAGCTTGAATTCCCAGGTCTCCTAAGAAAATGGCTGCCCTGAGCTCTCAGCTAGATACAAACGTGAGGAAAGCCGGGAACAATCGTTCCCAACCTGCTGGCTCTCCGTTATACTGTAAATCCCGCTGGTACAGCTCCTGTTTATGATTCATTTTCCGAGAGCTAAGCCGGCCTCCTCTCTCTGCGTTTATTCCAGTTAATGCTTTTCCCATCATTCCGTTAAATATAAACAATACTTTCTCTCGGTGTTAAGTCGGTGCTTACCAACCAACGGGCTCTGCTTGAGTCACGCCAGACCTGCGGCGAAATGATTCCGAATTCCCCAGGGCTGGACTGCACCAGGGAGACTGTCTCCCTCCTTCTCCTTCCCGGTTCTGCCTTGTGCTCTTGATGTTTCCAGCCGGTTCTCGATGCAGCAATTCCCAGCACATCCCTTGAAAAGGCTTTGAACTAAGGCGTATTCCAGTACAGCCGGGGCGTTTCGGTTGGGCTCTCAGCTGATGTCAGCCACGCAGCATCTCGCTGGTCCCTCCCTGCGTGGGAGCCCCCGCCCAGCGCTGCCCAGCAGCGGCACTGGGCGTCCAGCGTAGGAACTGCACCAGCCACAGCACAGCGTCTCCTCTGTTAGGTTCTGACTGTCCCTAGGGCAAATTATGAACCACGTTTCCCACCTGAAGTCTTTGGCAAATAAACGTACGTTCTTAATAGCTATCAAGGCATTTGGTTTGGCTCTAAGAATTCAGGTAAGTATGAAAAGTCTAGAAGGCATCCTATACAAACCTGCCAGAAAATGTGCTTGACAAAAATGCAAGCTATGGGCAATTGTAGCAGGCACTGCTCATGTACTGGGTACTACACTTCCCAGAAGCCAGAGACACGATTGAGGCTTTTTCAGGCACAGGCTGGTTGCAGGAGGCTCAGAGTTTTGCATATTTTCTGTTTCACAAGGAGTTCTCCAGGTGTATATCCTCTCCTAAAGTAACCTGAAGTTAATAATCAATTTAGCATTAATAGTGCACGAACATCCACTCTCCCTTGGATCAGCTGCAATGGACTTTCAATGAATGTCTTAGAGAAGAGTGTGCAAGTATCACTCTCCAGGAAAATCCAGATATCCTTTTCATCCAACAGCCCCTTCACTGTCAGGACTCTGGTGTTTTGATTGAGACAGAAATGCTGTTGCTTCTCCTTCGACAAAATGGAGCCCATGTTTCCTCCTCAGTAGTAGTACTTCCTTTCTATTAGCGTCGCTTTGTAAGGTTATCTGCTCTAAAATCTCTCCTGCATGCCTTCCAACTTCGACAAATAAAGGGAAATTCCCTGCTTCAAAAGTCTGAGTTCATAAACCTTCTCAGAGACATTCTGCACTCTCCAATCTCCAAACACAATGCTGGACAGAAGATACCTGCCAGATGTCCACCCAAACCCTTTCCATCCTACATCTTTTGAAGGCAATGAATTATTGCTCTCTTCTGTCTAGACATGACATTATCAGTACTTCTCATTTAACAATAAATCCTCTCAGCTTCAACATTTTGCTGTTACAAATGCCTTTCGAAACCAAGTAATTATCCTCACCTTCATAAACTTTGCGTTTAGTGGGATCTAATTTTTCCATCCTCAACCTCACTCCTAGACCAAATATGTAGCAATTTTCTGCCTAAGTCCCTAAAACTGTGTGTTTTCTTGTGTTTGAGCTCTCAAAAGGCCCACAAATGAAATTTTAATTTCTAGCTCTAAGATGATGTATTTTGTGGGGGAAAATGTCATCTACTGACCTCTTTATTTTGATATTCTTGTGTCCAATTTTTCTGAGACTCCTTTCCCAGTTCCCTGCAGTGGCTGTTTCGGTTGAGTAGGAAGAGATAGATTTCATTGGAAAGTCACACCATGAACAGTCAAGCAGCACAAGGTTGTTGGGCTATTTAAAGTTCAGTGTGAATAATCTTGGCTTTCTGTGTGCTTTCCATGAAGCAGCAGAGAATAAGATGATTTTCTCAGTGACATTTGAATAGCCTTGAAAAAGAGACTTCAGGGACAGAAGTGCCACACAGGTATTTCACACATAAGGGCAAGAAATTTTCAGCTTGTGAAGAAATGTTTATACAATTGGCTACCTTAACATAATGATTAGAAATGATAGAAGTAAAATGGTTGAGTGACATAATAAGGAAGTGAGAAAAAGTCAGACTGTATACTGTTCTTAACATAGAAATAACATATTTGGTCTTCAGTGGACAGGCCAGGAAGGAAAGGATACAGGGAGAGATTGGCCTTAGATAGGCTGATTTTGAAAGTCTAGCTGCTCATCTGATGAGAGAAATAGGGATCAAGTCGAGAAGCAGAATTGAAAGTGAAGGAGAGAAAGGGTGAGCAGAAGGAGGGATAGCAATGATTAGGGGAGGGAAAAGTGCTATGCAAGAGGGGCCAAGAGTGAACAAGCATTCTATTTGGTTGACAAGGCTGATCAGGAAGGGTAAGGACAGAGAAATACACATAGGATCCATCCTCAAAGCATCTTACAATGGACTGGTTTGGTGTAGCACCTGTAAGAAAAGAATCAAAATGAGCCATAGTATAGGACAAGTGGAGTCCAATTGGTCAGAGTGAAAAGGGCAGTAGATGCTGTTCGAAATCAAAGCATGGATCAAAAAGGAGCCAAAATAGACATAAAGAAGGAATAAATTAACCACTTAGGTAGGAGAGGAAGGTAAGAGAAAGAAAGGTGGAGATACAGTTCTTCAAGCATCTGCCTGTCCCTCCCACACTCTCAGTGTCTGGTTTATGACCTACATTTCCTCTTTTCCATATTTCTCCCTCAAAATGCCTGTCTTTCAACTTGGGAGCAAGAAAATTGTCAGAGGGTAGCAGCAAACCAAGAAAGAACCCTACTATCTCAGTTTAACAGGATGAAATGACCAGAGAAAGCAAGCATCAGTGCCCTACTTCCGGTTTCCTGATGTTAGGTTTGGCCCATCTCCAAACCAATTTCCCAATCCTGTAACCCTTGGATGGCACGAACATATTGAGAAGGTGAAAACACCTGGCCCAGTGCTACCTAAAGGGAGATCAATGGAGAGCTGATTCAAGCACAACTTCACAGCCAGCAAGATCATTGCCTGGAAGGAAAACAGAGCTTCTGGACTGAGGTTTTCACAGGAATAAAAGCAATCAAGTGTGTTATTACGTTTACGCATGTCATAGGTGAACATAGGAGTAGGTCAAGATGAGCCGATCACCCCCCACTTCATGCTTAGTGCTTCTGAAGGCACAGTGACCAGTCTAGCAGTTAACTAAGTGAACAGCACTGTTCATAAACCATATGCAGCTAAATAGTAAGGACTATATAACCCCAGCATGAGAAATCTGGCCTATGCTTCACAGAAGCTGCAGAGACATCCTGTTATGGGAGCATACTTGGAAACAAAGGCTTTTATGCTCTCTGCTTAACACCCTCTACCCTCAGCTGTAGATCCCTTTCTCTCACATTTCAGGAGCGACTTCAGACCAGGAACCCTGTGGGGTCACAGAATGATCCTTGTGTCTCTGACACAACTAAACCATTCCCAGAAATACAGGGTGACCAGTGAAATTCCCAGGAGATCTTTTACACAATGTGGTGAAGTCCAGGCTCTCAGTATCCTAACATAGAATCATAGAATAGTTAAGGTTGGAAAGAACCTATACCCTTGTATCTTGACTATTTTAATTTTTTTACCTTGTTTACCTTGGCAAAGCTGAGCTGTGGAAAGGCATCTTTCTGTCAGATGATGTTTTGACATGCTCAGTACTCCTGACAAGAGACATGTAGATACTCTGAAAGAAAGGAAACATAAAAGAACAGAAACCATCCATCCTGTGAGGAGAAATCAAGAAAGGGTTTAATCATTGTTTAGTCAACAGATGCATCCTTATATCAGTATCACATTTACTAGCAGAGTGGACACACTTGGAATGAAGAACTGAACAACAGCTTAAAGATAGATGCACACACACAGTTCCTGGTGAATAATTACAAATTAAATAGATATGAAAGCAAAGTATTTCTCAGGTACTGCTGAAGGTGCATGACAGGTAATTTACTTTCCAAAGAGTTTATATCTGGACAGGTACAGCACATCTAATGCCTAGATTCTTCTATTTCTGCGTTCACAAACTGGGGGGAGGGGTGAGGGGGAAGAAAGCAAACCAAACAGGGAAAAAAAGCCAAGCAAAGACTAAACAGGGAAAAACTATGAAGAAAAAGGGGAAAGAAGGGGAAGGAAGGAGAGCAGGGGAAGGAAGGAGAGCAGGGGAAGGAAGGAGAGCAGGGGAAGGTGAGAAGCATCAGTGATAGGGAGGGCTATTAGAAAACGGCCTGCAGTCAATGAGCACTGTCACACATAAAAATATTATCCGCTCAAGCCCATCCAACAAAGTGATGAGGCTTGGGCACTACTTGGAATCACTTCAACGCAGTCGTTTTGTCCAGCAGTAAGTCGGCCCCTGCCCGGAGGTCTGCCCAGGGTGGAAGGCGGGGCAGTGGGCCCCGAACCGCTGTGGCAATCACTGCTCTGTGCCAGCGGAGGGCAGCCGCCGCCGCGGAAACAGATCAACGGCGGCTCCGCCAGCCACGGGAGGGAGCGGCAGAAACCGGCTTGGAAACAACCAGACAGCTCCCCGGGCTCGGCTGGGCAAGGACCAGAGACAGGCAGGTCTCTATCTATCTATCTATCTATCTATCTATCTATCTATCTATCTATCTATCCATTTACCTACCCCACCCATCCATTGGTTATCTGTCTGTCTTTCTATCTATTCACCCATCCATCGGCATCAGCATCCTGGAGAGCTGGCTCCCGTTGTGCTTCTCAGTACACTGAGGAAAGGAGCACACACTCAGACCCAGGGAAACAAGCTCAGACAGAGAGAGTTTTAAACTCAAAGCAGACGGCTGCAGGGAAGGGAGAGTTACAAGGTCGTTAGTGAGGTGGTGAGATTGGGAGGGGGAACACAGCACTCTGGACTGAGCTAGGTTTGGGAGGGGATATAGGTCATGGAGCAGCCATGGAGATTGGTTTATCCCTTGGGGTTCCTAGCACTGGCTTTCTATCCTTGCCACAGATCAAAAATTAAATTGCAGTAATATTGAGCAGTACACTGGTTCCCCCCAGCACTGGAAGTACAGGGCAAATGAGGACAGCAGCCAGCTTAAAACCTAGGAATCAGGGATTGCTGGAGGAGACACCAGGGCTGAAGGATTTAACTTCCCTGTCAAGCCAGTGTATCTCTAGTGCAGAGTATATTCATACCATTTTAAATATGCTTAAAGAATTGTGTCCAGATTCATTACTACATGCTTATCTTCCATTTTAATCTTTACAGAAGACAAAGAAAGTGGGATACAGACACCTACTTAGAGAGACAGTTGTCAGGAATTCATGTATATATATATATGATATTCCTAATCACACACTTCAATTTGAGGCTTAATTCACAGTTTTGTCCATGACTGATTATTAATTTAAAATACCTTAAAGAAAATACAACTTTTAAAGTTTAAGCCAAGATTTTAAAACAAGATTAGTGATGTGGAGGTGTTCGATAAAGAAGGTCCAGCCAAGGCACGGTAAGCAAATATGATTTTCAATAAGCAAGCACATAATGCACTGCTGTAAGCAAAATAGGTTTTGTCACGTTTTTCTCAATCTGCAAAACATTTTTGTGCCTGCACTTCACAGTATTTAATTTCTGCTGAAGATGAATTTATTATTTGAAATTTAACTGAGCCATGTGTTCTGTATTGTGTTAGAGGATAATGAATTTGTATACATCTAATTAAGCAGGTATATAATATTTCACCTGTTGAAAAAAATTACATATATAGAAAACATGTGTCTTAACTTCACCAATTGTTATGTGTGTAGTTAGGACTAGTCTTGAAGGCCCAAATGATTAGAGACTACCTAACTGGAAATTAAGGACAGGTTTTGAAGTGTAACCTGAAAGCCCTGCTCTGTCTCCTCAGAGAACTCAGAAATATAATGCTGAGGAGCATTAGCTTTCTACCTCTAGAGTTCTGTCAGACCACAAAGTTCTGCCTCTGCATGCACAGATGTGTCCTGACATTAGCAAGCACCTTAGTTTTTCCTTTGAGTGCCCAAATGGGATTCAGAAGTTTGTGATCCCATGGCTGTCTTCCCAAAGAGATTTGGTTCACTTGGCATTTAAAGGATAGACTTGTGCAGAACTTATGCAAATTGTGGTGCTGCTAGGCAGAGAACAGTGCTTTCTTTTGAAACTCTAAAATGGAGAAGAAAATTGCATGATCTCCTTTTCCTTTAATACCAGCTTATGGTTAAGGTTTTAAAGTTAAACTCTGCCTAAAAATCATAAAAAGGTTCAAACTCACCTCTGGATATTGGATGATAGGAACTTTGGCATGGGACTGCAGTGATTCTTAGTCTTCCTTTTAAAACATACATTATATTCATTTGCAGGCAGTCGCTGACAACTAAATCAGTATCACTTTGCTTCATTATTTTTTTCTTTCATATACCTCATTCTGTTTCTTGATACATCAATCAAGGCAGCAAAAGAAAGAAATGCTAAAAAATAATTTCCCCACACCTGGTACAAAGTCATGGGTGACTCTCAGAAAGATTAAGAATTAATACAGGCTGCTTGTGTGAATAAAAAACATGTCCCTTAAGCTGAACTTTCTAATTCCAAACTCAAGTTTAAATGTGTATCCTTTTGAACTTACGGAAAACCCCACTCTGTGCCCAATACACAATCATCTGTTATTCTGAGAGTAAAACCAGGATATTTGATACAGCAACAGGAAGACATAAATGTTCATTACATTGTTGCTCAGTAGATGGAGTATAACTTACTTTTACATTAAAAGCTAAACCAAGAGACTCCTGGCTATCCAGTCTCTTTGTTTATTAACACTTTCTAATAAATGCATGTAGCAGAAAGACATCAAATAAACTATTTGTGGAACCCTTTAAGCTGAACAGAATAAACCTCTGTAGTGATTCTTGCTTTATACACACATACCTCATGAGCAAAACAACAGAAAAATCAAGATGAATTGCACTGTTGAACTGCACAGATAATAGAGCTTCAGCATCAGGAAGATACAGCAAAAATTTTCTTAAAGGAAGCCTTGCCTAAAGGTGACCTGTAGAAGAAGAATAATTAAAGAAAAGCAAATACAATAATAGCCTATCAATTATTTTCATTTGCATAGCTTTTAGACAAACCAATTGATGTTGCCTCTGTGAATCTGAGATTTTTAACTTGTTTGCTTTCCTCCTTACCTCACTGATGGCTCGAGTGCTCTCCAGCTTCAGAACAGCGAGTCACAGCTGGCTGAGAATACAGCTTCCACAAGTCCCAGGGTGTTGAAAGGGAGAAAACCAGTGAGGCTTAATACCAACAATAAAAGGCAGATTAGAGCAGCAGGTATGTGGTAAGACTGGGAAACCAATTTACTGTCTTTCAAAAAACAACAACAACAAAATAGGCAAAAAACCAACAAAGAAATTCCAGTTGAGGGGAAAAGTTACAAATGCTAAAGAACACAAAATAATCATAAAGATCTATAAATCCTGGCAGCCTCTTCTAGACAACTTGTGCTTTGCACTGTCTTTAAGAACAGATAATTATTTTAGGAAACAGAAAACAGATTCTGAAACATACTACTACTTTCTGCTGTTACACAGAGGCCATCCAACTATTGTCAAGTTTGTCAATAGTCTGAAAACTAGCTGTAACATTACCACAATGCACATACTGCACATAGCATATGGGAGTGGTTAGCATAATACTGGAGATAAATTTTAGCCAGAGATACATGAGCTATCACAACCTCATCACAAGGTCAATACCAGTAAATACAGTCTGCACAAAGAATCCCCTGAATGGAAGACGCATCACATAGTGCATGTTACATTTGCTGTAGGAAATTTCTAGAGCTTTAAGGAGAGCTTTGCTTTGTACTAAGATGATGATTAAGAGGTACAATGAAACATTGTCCAACAAAGAGAAGACACTTACAAATGCCAAGCAGATAACAAGCAACGGGTCCTCAAGAGAAATAAGAAGGATATGTCAGAACTGTGTTATCATAGGTGAATCAATGAAAACCCTAAAGCTTCCCTCAAGAATAAAATGCTGGAGCTGAAAGCAAATGGTGAAATAAGAAAAGTATTTTCCAAGAAAAAATCCCCAAGCAAGCAAACAAACAAACAAACAGAAACCCCAGGCTGGCATACCTACCAATTCACTTGAATATTCAAAAAGACTTGATATGAATGGTCAAATGAATTTCTTTAAAATGCCAAAGTACTGTTCTTACAAAAGCTCTTCATCATTTGAAGTTTCACATCAAATTGGGGTGGAAGGGAAGGAAGAAGAGACCCTTCCTGCCAGACAGACATTTGCACTTGCCTCTGAAATAAAATGTGTGAATTACACATAGTTAAGAATAAGATCAAGCTTGGAAAGTGATTCTTTTGTCACTAAGTGAAACACTGACAGACACTGAGGACCTTTCAAAGGGCTGCAGATATTGGTTTCCTAGCCCATGGGAACAAAATCCTGAGACTATTTTTAAGATTCCTGAATTGACATTTTAAACATCCCTAAATGTATGTATATCTATAACCAGAGCAGAAAATGTACTCATAAGACTTTTCTTAAGTACTTTTACAGGGAAACTGGAAGTACAATTTTTAATGAGGTAGTAATTTCCTAAATTCTTAAGACCCTTTAGCTTCTTAGGACTTCATTTATCTAATATTTGTCTGTTTCTTTCTTGTTACTTTTATTATTAGAGTGAACACGCTGAGTGACATTCAGTGCTTCAGTACAGGTCCCTGGTGCTACTCAAGATGAAACACAGCACAATGTAGCGTGTATATATATGCAGCATATAGGATGCCTGGCCTTGCCTTCAGCGCCAGAAAGACATGGGTCTTGAATAGAGCTCCGTAACATCTTCCAGTCCTCTGTGTATATTCCAGTTATTGTTGCATACAGTACTGGCTGCCAACCAGCAGGTAAAGGAGTCGACTTGTTATTTCTAAAACACAATTATTGGACTTGGACACAAGGGTAAACATGTAGCAAAAGTCACACAAGCAAGGGGAAAGCAGTGCTTCCAGCCACTGGGAAGAAGTGAACAAGTTAAACTCCCAATTCACCTTATTTGCTGCTAGAAAGTAGCAAAAAGTAAAAGAACATAGATAATCCTGTCACTGTGTGGAAACAGTTTAAATTCTCATCATAATTTTAATGAGGAGAGCACATCTTAATGGAAAGCAGATTATGTCAAAGAGATTTGATATCTTTCTCTGACAAGATTACAAATATGAATGATAATTGAAACTGCAGCACTGATATATAATCAGACTTTTGTAAGACTTCTGGCTTTATGCTTCTAACGTTCAGATAAAAAAGTAAAAACAAGAGCACCATGGAAAATTGGAATGGCACATATTGAATTGAATTTGTCAAGTTGATAGTCTCACTGCAATTAATCTGGCTGCATCAAATTGCAATTAGACTAATAATGTCCTATAAAGACTTTCTTCTGTGCTTTTATGTAGTCATCTTTTGCAATTATATAGAGATATAATGGTAATGTAAACATATTTTTGTTCTTGCAAAGTTTTCAGATTATATAAATATTGATAAACAAGAAAGCCAATGATTAGTTCACAGAGCTGTGGAATGCTTGCTATGGCACACCGAGGCACTTTTTAATACAATAAACCACAGTGCTATTCCTGCAGGACCAAAGAACCATACGCAGAAACCTGTCTGTAGGCAGTGCTTCAGAAAATGTTGGCTCTGGACAAACTGAAAATTTCTGTAGGCAATGTCTTGAACACCACTGGGAAAGCTAACACAACACATTGATTATTACGGAAGAACACTAAGTGGAAATACAGTATTTCTTTGATAGAAACATATTGTTGTCTCCATGTGTGCACTTCAGAAATGTAGTTCACAGAGGAACAGTGAGAGTGATAAATGGTCTAGAAGGCACAGAGACTGAAACAAACTCTAGTCTCCAACTTACCGTTGTGAAATTATAGATGGCTTGATCAGACTCTGATGAACTATTAGATGGCTCTTTAACATGTCCCTGTTATGATTCAGAAGTTAAAAGAAGTGAAAATAGGGAATTAAGTACAATTTAGAACAGCAAAAGAACATGGTCAAGGCATACCTCTCATTTGATACCTCTCATTCAAGTCAATAGGCAGGATCTTTCTAAAGGGAGTTTGTAATTCTGTAACAACTCAGCAGTCCTGTTCCCGGAAGCAGTGGATACAAATAAGCAGTGCACGCCATACAGAAAGCACATTAGATGATAACGAAATTCATTTTGCATCTGCAAAATATATCCATCGGTATCTAGCATACTCTAGGTCAAATATCATGCCTTCTGTATTTATTCTCTCCATATTTGATTCCTAATCTATTAGCTTTCATAACTATTAGCTTTCAAAATAATCTAATCTTTTAATTAACACTCAGATACTCCAGGAGTTACATTTTTAAACAATAAAATGAACCAAATTCAGCTTTTACTCTTCTTTGTGCCCCTCCTAAAGATAAAGAAAGCTAGAGATTTTCACAGGCATTACTGAAACAACGAAGATAAAACAAACTTCCATACCTTTGGAAACACATACAAGTCCCTTTCCTTCTGGTCAAAAGAGCTGTGAGCACCAGATGTTGCTTCCTGTGAGTCCATTTCCCACAGGATTCTTTCAAATGACAGACTGATCTCTGGGCTAGTCAGCTACTCCCATCTGCCATTGGTGTATTCTGAAATTATGATCTTTCAAAAGATAAAAACCAATGTGATGTGTTATATATTATCTTCCCTATTCACCTATCCACCAGACAGTGCAAACAGTCTGAAATGGTGCTTCTTTGCAATAGAAAACATACGTCTTGCTTATATTAGGAACATGGTTGACCTGAGCTCTGTCACAGAATCATAGACTCCCAGACCGGTTTGGATTGGAAGGGACCTGAAATCTTATTTAGTTCCAATCCTCCTACCATGGGCAGGGATACCTTTTAATAGACCAGGTTACTCCAACCCCCATCCAACCTGGCCTTAAACACTGCCAGGGATTGGGCAGTCACAGCTTCTCTGTATAACCTGTTCCAGTCAGACAGTAAACATGGGATTCTTAAAGCCTGCATTTATGCTATTGCTTTTTTTATGTGAAATATGAGTTTGGTCTGCCTTAACTGGAAGAGAAAAGTCATGTCATTTGTCATTACATCACCCACCCCACTGGGCAGTGGGCCGCTATTTACCTTAGACTTCTTTTCACTGTCATTGTAGTCCTGGGAGCTTCCTTGCCGCATCATCATGCACTGATTCCCACTCCAGCTCAGTGTCAGCCACACTAATGTGACCTCAGTGTGGTCAGCTGAGGTTTCTATATTCCTTTTGAGCAGTCTGTTCCCACTTTCACTGTGCAAATCCTGTTCACATTTGAGCTCAGTCAGGACTTCGTTGCACATTCATGTTGACTTCTGCAATGCCTGTTTGACTTCCCATGGTTTGGAATGGTGCTTTGTTGTGTTTTGTTGTGTTTTTGTCCTTACAAACCCATAGTCTGTCCTGAGTACTTTGCCCTTCACTGCAGTATTAAGTTGGGAAGAATTTTCTAGGGAATGTGATCAGGATGTGGGTAAAACTGGCTGGGATGTGGAGTCATAACAAAACAGATTACAGTTTGCTTCTTTGAAATGCTATATAATCACAAATACATAAATCCTACTGAAAGGAAGCAGAAGAGAGGTTTTAATGTTACCCATGCAAGCTGAAATATTTCACTAACTGGGCTTCCTCAAGGGTGGTGTTTACAACTCTAACTCCTACAAACCAGCCAGAAAACATTATCCTACTTTCATAATATTACCGTCTGTATTCCTATTTATTCCTGTTTTGCAAATTTTGATTATAAGAAGCACTTCTGAAATATCATGAAAAGTAGTGCATCATCCAGGCTGTTACCTTGGCTTTAGCTGGTATAACGTAAGATAAAAGGTAATGTACCCTCCAAGTGAACTGTATATTTTGTCAAATTTTTACATCATTACTTGCTGCTTTGTTCGTATATTTCATTATACCATCCACCATAAATTAAAAAGACAAGAAGTTCAACTACACCCCTGTAACTCTGTACTCTTTTTTGTACCATGAACTTCTAGTAAGCTTCCTATTTTCTAAACAGTAGACATGAAGCTTTTGTAATATTTTTAATTAACTACAGTTCCTAGATCCATCTGGAAATCTGACAGGTTTGTATTCTCTCTGTTTCTATAATATCCGTTTTATAATAAATGGATGGCTGCATCACACAGGATAGCTCAAGTGCAACGTGTTCATAAACTAAGCCAATCCAAAGAAATATTAACAACTGATAAAAGGGCTGAAGGAAATTAAATGTGAGGAAAGGGAGTTAAAAGTATATAGCTTAGGGAGAAATAGATGACAAGGTGAGATATAAGTCTACAAAAATCAAAAGTGTATCAACAATGAAGCAAGAAACAGCAGAAGAACAGGGACACAAAATTAAGCATGTGCACAAAATGACTGAGGGGAAGATGTAAATTGAATGCTAAGGAGCTGTTGGGGGTTATTTACATATAGATTCCTGCAAGTCCAAACATAATCTCCATATAAAAGCACATTCTAAAATTGATTATAGCAGATTTTTTTGTGAATATTCTAGAGTAAAATTGAGAAATAGAGATCATGAAAGAGAACAATCAATCTTTTTGACCTGCTTGATCATTTGCCTTCTAATACCTTTTCTCCAACTGCAAATTGTATTAGAAAAATATTAAGTTTACAGGTTAGTACCTAAAATTTAAGAGGATGTGTTGCAGTTACTGAACCAGATGAGCATTCCTAATATAAAAATTCCAGGTTTAACCTCAGCTTTTAATTTATCTAGATGTACAAAGATAAGGAAAGATATGAGTAAAAATTATGAAGTTTGATCTCTGTCTTATAGTTTCACCTTGTATTATGCATATCACATGTTAAATGGTCATCATAACACAAAGGAAGTTTGTGCTAGTGCCTTATTTTTATCATCAGCACGTATGTAATGTTTTTGAACAAGTTTGGTTTTGAGCAGACTGGAATGCATTTGACCAAGTGGCCTGACTGTTCAGCAGTAGCTATAACATCAGCACAACTGACAAAAGCAAAATGAGAAACAAGAACACCCATGGGAATTACTAAAATACATGCAGCTATTAAGGCAAGCCACTTTTGCCAGGAACAGATGCTCTTGCTTTAGAAAACAAAACCCACTGAAGGAAACTGGTATTTTGCCAGATCTGGTACTTAAAAAGAAAGAATGTGAAAAAAAAATAATAAAAGAAAAATATAAGAGCATTGGAAGATTAAGCAACTGTGCAAAATGAGAAAGTCTCCTTTGCAGAATCCTGAGGCGAATACCAAAAGAACTGGGGCAATATTAGCATATGTATTCAGTATGCTTCTGGAAGCAAAGAGGTGTTTAGAAAGATTCAGTTGTAACACCTGTCTCTTATATTAAGGAAAATGCAAGAATAAAAAAGCATGCAGGAAGGGTAACAGAGGACACCGCTAAGGCAAGATGGAGCAGGCCAGCTGGACTGTTATGATTTAATTAACGAGAGTTTGACTCTGTGGGATTCACACATGGGGGATTATTCCTATCAAATCTGACAGAATTTTTCACAGTGGTAACAAATATCACAGAGGGAAATTGTGGACATAAAAATGATTTGACACTATGCTGCATCTTGTTAAATTAGGAAGTTAATGATTAGGGTACATACAGCTTGAAAAGCTTGCAAAAGGAAAAAGTTGGCTTTGAAGTTAAATATATGAAATAAAAAAACAAAGTGTAAATCAAATTTTAGTTTACACAGCTTCATCAAATTGAATGTATCAGCCTACTCCTGATATATTTTGGTCAACTAGCCCTAGGGGCATAATACACTTCTTTCAGCAAAATGTGAATTCCCATTTCTACTGAAAGTGCATGAATTGTACATTATCTTAATGCGACCAATTCCTTCTTTGATTCTGAACTTGTCTTTTGTTCCGAGGAGCTCACTGTCAAGCTGCTTTACTAGGAATCAGTTTTCTTATCATTCCCAGAGCCACAGAACAGTTGACATTAGAATGTACCTTCTGGACATCTAGTTCAACACACTGCCCAAAGCTGGGTAAGCTAAAACAGTTGGGGTTTGAATACCCCTAGGAATTAAGACATCCCAATCTCTGTGGGCAACCTATTCTAGTAGTCAACTACTGTTATAGTATGAAAGTTTTTTTCTTATGCTTAGAACTGAATTTCATATATTTCCATTCCTGCCTATTGCCCTGTCAATATCTGTCTCTATCTGCTTTACTCCCTCCAATCAGGTATTTGATTGATAAAATCCCCTCTGATCCTTCTCTAGGGTAATCTCTACCAACATTCTGAGCATCTCCTCATAACTGGTCTCCAGTTGAACCTTCTACCTCTGCTCACAATGCTGTGGTCAAGTGTGGTACCTGTCCCAGCTAGGGAGAAAGGACATACAGTGGTGCATAACTACACTGAGAACATACCAGTAGATATTCAAGTAGACGCTATTTCTTCAGTAAACCCCCAGTCAACAGAAAGCCTTTTTACTGCTTTATCTTTACAGTGCTGCTGTGCAGCACAGAGAGGAAATTAGTCAGTATCTTCCATTTATGTTTTCGAATGGTCAATATGCCAGGTTTTAACAAGAGGGAGCACAGCCTATGTTCAGCTGAATGCAAGGACTTAAACATAAACCAAAAATACTTCTGATTTTTTCATACAACCCTCTCATGGATTCTATCATCTGAGGCTGTTGTACTACCCAGAAACTAGTTCTAGAGGAACTCCAGATCATTGCCTGTGGAAAAACTTCAGTGAATGCTTCCCAGCTCTAAAACTCACCTCCCTACTTGCCTTAAGAGAAACAAAGTTTCATGACGTTGGTCCCAAAACTGTACTTCGGTCAACACTGAAGTTATTTGTGCAAGAACAGAATGTTTCTAGATAAAAGTTTGTTAACTTTGAAGGCAGTCCCTCTAGATAATATCAACCAAATAACAAGGAATTTTAAAGTTGAAGAATTACTCATTTATTTTACCAACAGTAATGTTTATAGCAATGTAATCTATTACAAAGATAATTCTAAAATTGCCTAATATTTGGAAGGAAATTAAATGCAGGCTTTGACAGTTATCTGTTCTGAAGATCAGAACTGGGGCCACACATATTGATTCTCTGTAATAACAGTGAGTTCAGATTGCAGAATGTCAGAGCTCAGTCTGGCAGCAAGAAAGCAACACATTCATCTCTGTCAGGCTGATATTGTGATCATTTCATCGACAAAAAGGAAGATAGTGGGTTCTTTACTAAGAAAATCTAATAACAATATGTACTGTTAAGTAATGCTTGGAAAGTTTAGTCCTGTAGTTTCATAGACACTGTAATACATTTTAAAACTCACATGCTAGTGTGGCATTTACTTACATACATTGTAGGGTACACGTGTGCAGCACATAACTACATCATAGAACACTCTGCCATTATTCTTCCTTAGGGAAGAAGATGCATAAATCCTCTTTCTGGAGTGATTTGTGAACAGAGGGAGGAAGCCAGAGGAGGAATGCTTTCATGCCACAGCTTTGTGGTGCACCTCTATACCACAAATGCCTTTAGCTAATGATCAGTCCTTGAATATTTATGCATATGGAAGTATAGCTATTGCTCAACAGACCTGAACAGGGGATTGTGCAGTACTGAGTAAAGGTCAAAAAGCAAATCCTGAAGCTGATTGATACCGAAGATACCTAAGTGAACGTGTTTTCCTTTATGGCTGCAATGGACCATATTACCCAACCCATGTGAGGAACCAGACACAGCTCTCCAGTTGCACTGGCTCATCCAACCTAAGTCCTGAGCTCTGAAAGGAATTGGGGTTTGGGAAGGGGATATATTAAACATAGGCTGAGAGTATAAAGTAACTAGATTTTTTTTTTTTTTTCCCATCTCATATCTGGATATTGTGGTACCTCTCAGTTCTGCTGGTATATCAGCATCTCTGAGAACTGTAAAAGCTGTGGAAATCTATCCCACTCAGTATCTCATTGTAGCATATGCTGTTCTCAACTTTCTGGAACATGGACTCAGCCCAGTTAGCACTGGAATAGTTTTGCCAAGCCTGGCCAGGGCTTCCATGTGGACCTGTCTCAGGCTTACCTTCAGGAACGTCAAATGAGTCAGCATTACCCCACAGTTAAACTGTTTGTTCTTTACTCAGAAGTACACAGCTCCTCAGAACCATACTGTTTCTGCGTCCTCCCCATTACTGCTCATCTGCCTGTGACATACACCATAGAGTCAAAATGCAGATGGGAAAAAAACCCAAAACCAAACAAAACATTTTGGTCTCTGACTACACTACCTCTCCTTGAACATACCCTGGTTTTCCTCAAATCTTACTTACCTGATACCCCTCATACTGACCTCTAGCACAATCTGTGCCCAGAAAAGCTTTTCACTTCTCCAAAACATCTTTATGCCTCAATTGTATACCAAGAACATTTATAAAGCCACCTCTTATTTTCCTTTACTTGAAGAAGTCTGTGTGCCTTTGTGTACATGACTGAAAAGCATTGACCTTTCTTACCGCTAGTAACTTATCATACACAGAGACTGAATTTGTGCTGACTGGTGTCCCAGAAAGCAGATAAGGACAACCTAAAGGTAGGCTTCAGTGAGTTGAAATTAAGATTCAACTCTTTCAGCTCTTAAACATAAATAAATGACAGTGAAGCATCAAAAGGAAGGAAGATGTAGGCTTCTTTAAGTAAAAACAGAATGCCCTTGAGCAATAAACCGATGCAGAGTGAAGGAAGCATGAGCAGAACAGAATGATTCACACATGAGAGACATTGTGGACTGTGCAATAAAAGGTGCTTATTGTTCACAGAAGCATCCAGTTACATGAGCACCAGAGGGCTTGGCTTACCCCACTGGGCTGTCACCCTTGATTACAGGAAACATAAGTGACAGTAAGTGTACAGGGAAATCCCAGACTGCTCTGAAACAGAAAGATGGCACATAAAGGAAGGACTTGCATCATAAAAAGTGGTTGAACAATAAGTTTTCTCCCCTTTTCATAGAAGTAAAATTCCTAATACATCTTCTGCTGGCAATGATCCTGATAGGGCTCTTGATATTGACAAAACTCACTGACAACATTATATAGACAAAAATGGGAAAACTAATACACTCTCTTCAAGGGTTAAACTCCTTAAAATCTCTGGTTTACCAAGCCAGCTATGAAAATGTCAGAGAGTTTAAGCTGGCACTCTGCATAATCCATCTCAATTCCCATGTTTGGTACAGAGAGCGACATGGGGGATTTTTTGAGAAGATAAACAAGTATCTACCATCTCTTACTGCTCTTTCTTTTCATCTGTTTTTTCATCTACCTTTCCAACTTTCAATCTCCTATTACAAATCCTATTACAAATCCCTATATCACAGCACTGAGGTTTCTGGCCTGTTTTCTCTGTTTCCCTTTCGTTCAAAAGGGAGCCGTTTCCCTAAGCAAGAGTTGGGGTCTAGTTCCCAAACACACTCTGCTGCTTTTGCTCATAATGTTTCACAATTCTGCAAGCTGCCTTTTGGTACCATTATCTTTCTACTTTCCAAATTAGTTTGTTCTTCAAATCTGGTCCATTCCTGGCTAAAGAACACTGCATTTCTTTTCACGCTTACTTCCCTGCCTACAGTATGTCTCTGTTAACTGTCTGCTAATATTCCTCTGTTCTTCTTCCTCCAGAAAATCTTTGTGCCTAGTCTCATCTTCTTTTTCTCCAGTATGTTTATTTTTCCTGATGCAATGTAGATCAAGTCACCTTTTAGTGTCCTGTTATTCCAGCTCTGACCTCTTCCTTCTCTCCTCCTCAGCCTTGAACTTGACACTTAACTTTTCTGTGCTGTATTTGCAAATAAACTTCAAAAACCAACTTGGTTACACCCTAGAAATTGTTTAGATTAAATCACCATAAGGTTTGTAAGTAATAAACTCTGAAAAAATTCAGTGTTTAAACTACAGTTTACTGTCGATCAGTGATGACATTTCATGTATACTCCTACAGCAACCTGTCATGCATCCAACTCCACAGAACTGGTTTACTAGCACCTTATGTGCTATTGTAATGCACACAAAATTTTAGCTGATGCCAGATAGGGAAAAAGACAAGCCTTTTGGTATTCAAAAGTACCTTGTCAATTTGGGAGGAAGAGTCTGATATAAGACAGGATTTCATAATGACACATTCAGAAAGGTACAGTCAAGCAGATCAGAGCAAATACAAGTGAGTAAAATGGGGAATTAAATGAGTGAGTAGTATTGCAGAAAATACCTGGGGTTATAATGGTTCACAAACTATTGAGATGCCACTTTCAAAAACCAGAAAATCTCATTCTGGGGTATATTATCAGACACACTGTATGCAAGACAAGAGAGGTAATTATTCTGCTCTACTTGTTACTAGCAAGAGCTTGGTTCCTGCTTTGGGCACTGCAATTAAAGAAGCATGGGTATAGAGAATATCCAACAGAGAGCAAGAAATATAAGGTTTTTTCCAAAACCACTGTCTTTTTAGATGATAAGGTGATCGAGAGAAGGCAAGAAGAGTCTTCCAGTTTATCAAAGGTTATTACAATGAGGACACTGATCAGTTGTTCTCTGTGTCCTCTGGAGGAAGGCAAGAAGTAATCTGCTTAATTTGCAGCAAAGAGGATTTAGGTTACACACTAGAAAAACACTTGCTACTATAAGGATAGTTAAGCTCTGGAACAAGCTATCTGGAGAGGCAGTAGGATCCCCTCAATAAGAAGTTTTAAGAATAGTTTTGGATAGTGTGTCAGGGATAAGAGCTGCATGTATTTAATATTCCAAGTAAGGCAGAAGACCATTTGGTCATCTCTTAACATCTTTGTGGAAATTATACCACTGTATGCACATAAATTCTATACGTAATTATACTGGACCAGGCTGTGCATCTAACCTCACACTGTAGAGCATCTTGGTTGCAGATTTAGCAAGAATTCTTGTGAGAGGCTTGCTAAGGTGTTTGGTATACTGAGTATATTCCAGCCATCTTTCGTATAACTTGCTATTTACACACACAATGGCAAAGGATCATTAGCAGCACCATTTGATGACAGCTTTTCATTATGAACCAGAGAAGAAAATGAAAGTAAATTATTACAGGGCAGATCCTGCTAGAGCACTGTATGACTTTGTCAACAGGTTGCTACAGTATTTTTGACACTAGACTTCTCTAATTTCCTAAATTCTTGTGTGTCAAATAACACAAAGAGTACAACACACCTATATTTTGAAGTGCAATGCTTTCACCTATCAATTTTTATCTATAAAGCTCAGTTGCTTGTGTCTTGTTTATCTTGGCAATCCTCTTTCTCTCCATGTGACACTAAGCAAATTCTTAGTTCCTGAGCTGCTTTGATACATGACAGGCTTTTCAAATGGGAGGAAACCAGTAACCTGGTATTTTCTTTTGTTCACCTGCAAGTTGAATTCATATCCTTCTTAGATAAGACAAGATGCAAAGTTAGTCTCTCAACATATAACGTAGTTTGTGGGGTTTATTACACTGAGCTTAGGAGCTTTAAACTTTGAAGAGGAATAAGGAATTCTGTAGATTTTTAATGACACTAGGTTTGCTGGAGTTTCACGTTTCAAAAAGTTATAAAAGTATCTTATGGTTCAAGCCAAGTGCTTCTAGTAAATTCAATTTAAATAAACAGAAAAATACTATGCTTACACTAAGCTGTGTTAATGACTTTGTCATCTTCAATTTTCATCATCTTTCACTTGCCTATTTGTGGGACTTTCACTGTATCAGGCCAGTAACATGCAGACTTGACAGAGTTTAAAAATTATGACCGAGATGCTCAGAAGTTTGTATATTGAACTCCATTGTTTTAAGCTTGTGAAAAGAAGCCTATCCTGTCAGCTGCTCGCAAAGGCCTCAGGCATATAATAGAAGCAAAGTAAATCAAAGTGCTCTTTCCCTACCACTGTAACAAAAAAAACCCCAAAACCACCCTGATAGCACGAAGACCACCAGCAAATACAAGTTGTTTTTAAACAGTACCAGGAGTCTCTATGCTTTGATCTGAGTGTAGATAGGGAAGGATTCCTTTTAAGGACTAGCTAGTTAACCAACTGCCATTCCCTTTATTACATCAAGGAACAACTGCTTTGTTCCAATCCAAGAATTTTCAACATTCGCCTGGTATTTGAAGTTATTCATTCAGAGAAAAAACAGCAGCAGCTCAGAAATAACAGTTAGGTAGGTTAAGGTGTGTGCTCTTCAGTCTTTTCTATAATAACAGGACCTAGTTCCATTGTATGTGTATGACAGGACCAGAAGTACACAGTAAGATGTGCACAGGCCACAGTGGATCCACTTCATGAGTCTCAGGAAAGGCAGACTGGGACACTAGGCCTCAGGAACTGGAACTGTTCAGAGAATCCAAAAGCACACTGCTAACCTGGTGACAGACAGGGAGAGTGAAGGGGGCAGAAAATATTCTGAGAGTACTTTACTCTTTTATTAGCTGTACCTTCATGTGATGTTTACCATAATTTGGTTTTTAAACCAATGTAGGCATACTGCATCATGTTCCCAAGTTGAACAAGTCAGGGAGATGGTGGTAGAGCTGGAATATATGCAAAAGGAGTGTAACTTTTTTTTCCGTTGAATCAGCAACACGGGGATGTTGTAAACCACCCATGTTTACTCCATGCCTTTAATCTGTCTGCAATCTATAGCAGAATACACCCCTGGAGTCTTTCCTAGTCCTTGAATTCTAGCAGCTGTCACCTCAAGTTAATTTCTTCCCTTGTCTGGAAGCTATTTTAGTGCAAATGCAAGTACATATGCTCTGAGCAAGGCTCCTAAGAGCAGCCAATGTGACAGGAACACTCCTACATATGTGTATTATCTTCTTCCAACAGGCTAGGAACCAGTAGCCAAATATTTTCCTTTTAATGTATTTTTTGTTAATCCATGTCCTGTTGCTGTGTCCTTTAACCCCACTGCTTCCCAAATCATTCCCTACCTCATAAAGCATTTGCCATAGCAGCTTAAAGTTTAAGGTGATACTGGGCTCACAGCAGCCAAAAGATCATGGGGAAGGAGTAGCATAGGGACTTATGCTAGAGATCAGATGTATTACAGCTCTCCTCCACCACAGTCTTTCATGTCTGTGTCTCTTGAGCTCCAGCCTGTTTGGTCAGCAATTGCTTTTGAGGTCACACTGCCTCATTTCTGGCTTTCTCATTACTCCCTGAATGCATTGTAGTTTTCTGCCTCCTCCTATTGTGCAAATAATTACCCCTACAACCACTTCTCCAGCACTGTCTCTTTCTGTGCCTATTTGACATATATTATGAGCCAATGACCTCGAGAAGAGCCTGAACTTCATTCCATTAGTCATCCTCTCCCTCTACCCAGTATAAATTATATTGCCATCATACCTTGCTCCCCAGAATAACAACCTATTAACCTTTTCATCAACATAGAAACCTCCATTCTTCCTACATTCAAACAGTACTCTGTTGGTATCAAAATTGTGTGCAGGCTTAAGCAGGAGGGAGACTGGGAACACTAATTTAAGCAGAAAAATAATCGCGTAACATTTACTCTGAACTTACAACTAATCAATATCTACTTGACCTCAAAATCTGGATTGCTTGAAGAAGGTGAAAATTAAGAATAACAAATGAATAATCTTGGTGGGCTTTCTCACTCTAAACCAAGATTCTAGTAGCTTCCCATGTGAAGAAGTCCCTGCTCATGGCAGGGGGGGTGAAACTAGATGATCTTAAGGTCCTTTCCAACCCTAACTCTTCTATGATTCTAAGAGACAGAAAAGGAACTTCTGGCCAGACATGTTTGCAGAAGCAGACAACTGTAAAACCCAAAGCATGGGATTCTTCTGTCAAAATAGAGATGTTTGTGGTGCAGACTGTCACCTTGGAGCTCATTGTCTGGGCTCTCTTTATGAAGAGACAGAAATAGGCCTTTCAAGGGTCACCTCATCTCACTCAAATATAGGACAAATGACTAGAAATTCAGAAGAGTTTATTTCCCTCCACTGAGTATGAAAGGAGACTCAAAGATTAGTTCAGATGCAGATATCTAAGCTGCAGACTTGTCAGATTAGATGAGGTGAATCCCACTAGGTTTTCTAAATCTTGCCCACGTATTTCCCTGTTTGCCTATGTAACATGAAATATATAAGTACTAGCTATAGTATTAAATACTATTTATTTGATTCACTACTGAGAATAAAATTCCTTTGTTGACCCCTTAGCGTGTTGTAATTGAGTACGGCAGTACTAGTTAGGGAAACAGATTACTGTGATGGAAGCATTTAAAAGACAGATAAAAAAGGGCAGTTTTAAACTCTGAAATCAAGTCCACTTGTTTGATATTAACAATACACATAGTTAATGGCTGTTGGTACTTACGATAACTATCACCATGTATTCAAATAGCATAAGGCTCCTGTCCTTGACAATCTCAGTCCAGAAGGTGAAAGGGATCAGTTGTGAGAAAAGAAAAGCAGGAATCAAAGGGGGAAAACCTTTCTTTATAACCCTAAGTTCAATACTTTCCTCCTCTTATAAGGGTTTCAGTTTTCAGGCACTTTTAAGCCATTCACCTGTCCACTGCAGCATGCTGGGAGGGGGGAAGATGTACTTTCCCAGGCTGCTACATATGTCTTGGACTGTTGTTTGTTTTTCATTTTGTGCTGGGACTTTTTGTGTGTTTTCTCTTCTTTAATCTCTTGGTAAGCTGCTGCTGTTTCTGCTTCCCCACCACCTTACAGCAAAAGCAGTCTTTTCTCAGCTTCCCAAGGCTGATCACAACTGATCAACTCATTGCTGACACAGTTCTGGGGACTCTGTTTCAACATGTGCCCATATTTTCAAGGTCTCCACTACTATCTTATGTTTAAATTGTGTATTTAGCTAAAGACACTAGTTAAAGCTCAAGTTCACACACAAGTTCTTGTAACAAGCTGCTATCAAACCTAATAGGCAAGGACTGGAGTCTGGCACAGCTAGTGTAAAGCCTAAAACCTGTTTCTAGCAATGGCAATACTACTTTTATTAGGTACACCAGGTACAAAAATGCTTATACACTGATAATTATACAACTGTGCTCATGTTTGAATTCCAAATAAGCTGATATTAATTATATCCAGCTTATGGAGCACCTACTTCCAAGGGTACAACAGGCCTAAGATTTGGCTACAGCCACCTGCTGGGCCCAAAAGTTTTGAAAACTTAATATTCTCTAGAAAGAAGGTCTCAAATATCTTGTCCAAAAATACAAGTATTCATTACACTAATGAAGAAACAGTTGCCTTGTTTACAACTTCGATGATTTCATCCTTCAAGCTGCTCTGGTTGAATGAGTGGGTTACTCTATTTGTTTTTCAGTGAGACTTCAATGTTTGCTTTTTTAACAGGCATAAAAACATAAGCAGCGATTTAAAAAATCATTACAGAAAAGAAGAAACAGACAAATTTGGAAAGTCTGAGAACAGCTAACTGTGAATACAGCACTTTTCAGCATAGTTTCACACCTATGACTTAGAGTAAATTTGTTTAGAACAATTTGTAACAGTGGGGACTAAGTAAGCCAGCATAACATTTCAGATATTCAGAAATAAGGGATTTCATTTTGGAAATGAATATTCAGAAATAGCCAAGATTTCTTACCTCATGCTGGTCAGAAAAAAAGAGCTTGAAGGGTATGGTTCAGACTCTAGACCCAAGTCCAGTTATGCAAGGTCCCATCTTAGAAAGGTCCTCTTAAAATTTTTCACAGTGAGAGAAAATAACTGATTTCTTGAATGAAATAATTTCTGCCTAATGAGGACCATAACCAGCACCAAATACTACTTGAAAATTTTTCCTGCAGTACAGAGCTAATGCTCTCTTTGTAACAATTTCCTGATTTTACTGCAACACTGAGTTATCTACTTTGTCTTGTGACTTCACGTAATTTCTTAGCACTTCTTTAGTGTGGACTTCTAAAATGCATTTTCTTAAATTCAGAATTTATCATCACCATTATGGAACTGAGTAGCATTTTTTAAAACATCAAAAGTTACCTTGATGGCCTAAATAAAGCCTTGTCCTTTCTCTCTCTTCCATGTCTGGTATCATCAGTGAATTTGTTGGAGCACTAGGGATCAGCACAACCTTATTTGTAACCAAGGAATCTCAGCCAGAATTTTAGCAGCTTCTTGAGAAATTGCTTCATTTATTACACGACTTTAGCCAGGTAAGTAGTTGGTCACTTGATCTGATGTAACTCTATACACACACCCTCCCTTCTGAAAAAGGAAAAGAAAAAGGACTTTGATCCTTTAGAAAAGAAGAATGAGCATATCCAAGTGATAATTCAGTTCCAAAAGCACTCGGAAGAGCTATCATCCAGGAATGCTGTTCTTTGTTAAGTGTGGAGGAAGGCCAGTAAAGTAATTTGGAATAAACTCATGACATCGAATAAATGAAGAAATGGCTTTGAATAGCTATTCCACTTTAAGATATCTACACTTAGAAAGGAGAAATCTCCACTTTGCAAAGCCGTACTTGTACAATTATTTTGAACTACAGAAACCACCAGGTTGTTTTTAACTCCTTGCCATTCTTACCTAAGATCCAGGCTCTTTTTGAGGCAGAATGCTACCAGGTTTTGAAGCAACAAACGATTTGAGATTACACAGAAACAAAATTCTTTCCTCTTTTTTGAAAAAACACTACCTGTGAAAACCACGGACAGCCTGGGGGCTTTATCATTCTTAAAACCAAAGCTCATGCAGTTCTTTCACCTCAAACTCCGTTATGCCATTTAGGAGAAGGAACACACAATTCAGTATCTTTCACAGGCTGAATGAAACCGGATGTTTCTTGGCCTAACGAAAACACTTTAACTGATTGGTATCAATTAAAAGCACATGTGGCTCAGTTGTTTATCCTACTGCCTTTGTGGTTATCCTCCCAGCCCACGTGTTTTTTGATGTGATGTATTTTCTCTGCAATATTGTTACCAGACTTAAAGAGAATAAGCAAAATTTGAAAAAAAAAAAATCATTTTCTTTAAACCTAAGATTCTTTAAGTTTAGGTGAAAGCACTTTCTTCTTCTTTTAAATTCTGTTTCCTCCCCTGCCACCTACAAAATAGAAACTTCAAATGCAAAAATGCTTCCTCCGTGTTGCAGTCAAGAGTTGCTGCTTGCCAAAAAGCAAGAACAAAGGTAGAGATACACCTACCACTCACTCCTTGTCTCACAGCATGAAATGTCTGCTTAAGACTGAGCTCCTATAGTCCAAAAGGGGCTGATGATCTAGAGATCTGTTCAGTCTGAACCCTTTCTGAAATCATGTCTTTCTCTGACACTGCCAGTCCGGAATGATAACTGGGGAGTTGAGTATCACAGGATAACTTGTATTTTCTTCTTTCTCTCTCTTCCAGTGATTTCAGAACAGAAATGATTATAGGCACTTGCGTCTCATAAGAGAAGCAAACAAATCAATGTAACTCATTTATTTACCGAAAAAAAAGAGAACAGGGGAGGAGAAGAAGGAAGATATTTAACCATCTTCATAATATTTAAATACTACAACAAACCCTCCCATCTCAGCACTTAACAATAAATTAGGATTTAGCCTTGCAGCACAGCCAAGAAGGAGGGAGGCTTATATGCACACAGATTTACTCAAAGGATCCACAGCTGACAGCACTCAACTCTGACAGAAGAAGTCATCACTGGGCGAAAGTGAATTTTAAAAAAGGCAGAAAGAAGAGAAACTGAAAAAGCATCTCCTCCAATGCAACAAGGAAACCCCGAAATCTTTTCCAACTGGAACAATACAGTTTCTTCAGGCCCCACTCAGTGTCCCCACTGTC
The DNA here is from genome assembly GCA_026283785.1 of Coracopsis vasa. Classification (NCBI taxonomy): domain Eukaryota; kingdom Metazoa; phylum Chordata; class Aves; order Psittaciformes; family Psittacidae; genus Coracopsis; species Coracopsis vasa. Next base: position 27,045 of record JANHGB010048761.1, read on the forward strand.
ATTGTTAATAGTGTGGATTGGAGCAGGCTTTGATGATGTGTAGATATTGCAGTGCTAATTGCCCATCAGACTTCGTGCTGCCCATCACTGAGTAGTGTTTATTAGTTGTTTAAATGACGATGCGTCCTATTGTTATCTACTGAGCAATGTGGCCCCTAGCGCTTAGATAAAAGGTACAGGTGGAAAAAGGAAAGCAAATTAACTCATCAGTGCCCCACTACAAATCTAACCTGCCAGACCTAGCAGTTATTTACAGTACGCTAGTGCAAGAGGACATCGGGTGCAGAGGTGAAAGCACTGTTCCAGAGTCTGGTGGTGACTGCAGGGATATAAAGGATTTAAATAAAGGATTTATATTATGTGCTTTAGGATTGCACATAGAGAGTTCCCATTGCAGATGTGAAGGCACTGTGAGCACATATTTGCCATCCTTGCCTATTTTGGAGGACAGCAACGTTGGAAGATCAACCTCTCACTAGTAGATCTACAAATAGCTATTTTTATGGCTCAAGATAGTCTTTCTCATTAGAGGATGTCTTACCTGTTTGCTTATCTGTCAGTTTTTAAGTGTTAGAAGTAGATCTCCACAAGCTTGAAAAATCATTCTTCCAGGATTCAAAAATCTAACAAACGAACTTCAAGTTCATAACCAAACTATTGCTATCCTACACAAAAAATTTCAGATTTAGCTACTAGATTCTTAAGATGTGGAACTTCCAAGCACTGATCAGTACATGTTTTTTTCTCTTTTTGTAAGCAAATTATTCTTTTACATTTTTGTTAAAAGTATTTTTTTCTCTATCCTCAGTGTTTTGACACAGAATAACCTCCTTTCCTAGTCTGAAACACAGTAAGCTGTGCATTAAAAGAAGCTCAGCTGCTCATTATATAACAGATTTTTTTGTAAGATAACGTATTATCTTTTTAAAAACCATATGAGTGAGAAGGGTATTAAATAAAGCATTAAAGGATCGACTTTTAAAGTCACAGAATGAAAAACCCAGGTTAGTAAAATACGTAAGATTTCTAACTTCAGTGAAAACAATCAGTCCAGCTGAGCAATGCTTTTGCTCCCATTGGTATTTGATTTCCAGATCAGCTGATTAGGACAAAAAATAAACCACCTCAAAACCATTAAATGTGTATAAAACTGTGTTTCATTGTTCAGGATGGGTTCTGCCACACAATAAACCCTGGTTGTGTATGCTCAGTGGGACTAGCAGATATTTTCCAACATTGCTGGATTCTTAAGCAGGCAACCTAAAACTGCCGGTTCTGGACCATGTCTCTAAAAGCAGCATGCCCTTGTGCACTCATTTCTTTGCAGGATCTGGTGTGGTTATTGCCTGCAGCAGAAACATACAAAGAACAGACGCTTTGTTATTAACATTGCTCAGGTGGAAAAGAAATAGTACCTGTTAATGCCTTGAACCTATATGTGCCTTTTCTTAGCCATATTCATAGTGAATCACAGTGATCTTATATTGGGGGGGAGGAAGGGTAAAGGGAGGAAAGCAGTAATATGATTACAGTGACCTTGCTGGATGTATTTGAGAAAGAAGCTCATGCAACTGTAACAGAAAATGTCTTGTACTGACTGAGAAAACCAGTGTTTCTAATGCTGCACTGCTTTCAAAACATGCCAGAGAAGGCAAATTTTCCCCCAGCTTTTATTGTGGCATGTTTCATTTCATTACTGTGAAAAGCTAGAGGCTGATAAAAGACTTGGTGCCTTTCGCTCACTGCAGGATCAAATTCGTATTTTATTTCTGTGATTCCATGCTTGTCTTTGTTATAGAGAAGACGATCTTGACAGCATGTCTATATGTTGAAAGGGTTGTCCTAAGTCACCAGTCGGCCAGAGAAATATGAACTGCCACATCTCCAAGAGCTGAAAATGGTGAAATGAAACAATTCTGGAAGAGATTGTGGCAGTGAGTGTTTCACCACAAAACTCACTTGCTGTGGTGCTTTTGCTTTGTAATTTAATCAGCGCAGAACTAACTTCACCATCAATATTGATCAGGCTATGAAGGCTTTTTGCTACAGCACTGTAATATCCCATTACTTCCAGGTTGCTTTGCATCAGCCTGTGTGCATACTAATGAATGCCAGCACCTCCATGGCTTGGCAGGTTCACACGGAGAGCCCAGAGTACACAATAAGGGCCTAAACAAAGACACTTTATGAGAATTCTATTTTTAAAATTAAGTACAAACAATTGGAGCAATCTAACTTACAGGTCAGCAGTTCCTGCATCAGCCAAACAGGGCATTTGACAGCTATGCAGATGATACAGGCTATTTGTGAAAGCCTGTTTGACCCAGGGGGCCATTAGCAAGATCTATAGGCAGAATAGCCCCTCTATCTGACTGAAAGGAAGTACCTTTAGTGCCCTGGGTTGACCTCTCACACTTAGAATCTCTTGTATCTTCTAATGTTGTGGAAGAATCCACCCACGTAATGCTCCCAGCACTTTCTGGCTAATAAATATCTTCTTGCTTGTGCTGCTGGACAGAATATGTGATTAGCTCAGATCTCCTCGTGTGTGTGCAGGGAACCTGAGGATACAAATAAAACTGGTTTCACCTTTTTGTGCCATTTACTCTCTGAAAACGGAGAGAGATACTTGTGCCCATCAGTTCTCAGTGCAGTTACCCTTCAGAGTAAGATCCATCTTAACCTCAGCTTTGCATTTATATTGCAACTGTACTGAAGTAGATTAACAGAAGATCCTTACATGTGGCTTTGAGAGATCAAGGTAGCTTTTGTGATGCTTGGTGGCAGCTTAAATTCAGTCCTACAAAGAACATTTGTGAGTCTACAAGTACCTGATCTAATGCAATTTATACACCCTTGGGGATAGGCAGCTCCTCTTTATCCAGTAAACAGCCATCAGGATCTCTGTGGATCACTTCCTCAAATGTCAGTACCTAAATGTTGTCCCTTTTAGGCAGACAAACAGAATTTCATGGCTTTAGGCTTGTCACTTATCTAATATGCACCCCAGGTAATTTCCACACCACAAGAGAGGGATTTGAGAGCAAGTTCAGCAAAGTTAAGTGCCTTCATCCTGTCATGATGTGGCCTTAGTGCCAGCTGAAGCTCCCCACAGCTGGGTTTCACAGTGTCTGGGAAGGGCCAGGTTGGTATAGCTGCTCCAGACAGGGCCTGAGCCTCCTGTGCCAGCCCATGGGAGTGAGGTCTTGGGTCCTCAATAATCCTAAGGCTGTTTATACCATAGGTGATGAAGGGGAAGATTCTGACACAAGTCAGTAATGGCTCTGACAGCATAGATAATGTCGGGGTAGGAGTAGTGATGTTTGAAAAGACTTAAGTCCAAGTACAGAACTGATTCGATTTGTAACTGCTTAGCACACCATTTCACAGGCAGAGAGACTTCAGGAAGGATTCTTTAAACACTGATGGAAAGAAGATCTTCAAGACAGGGATCTCTTCTTGTTTTCTTAAAGGAGGGCTATGATGCACTAGGGGCTTAGTTAAGATTATATCTACACACATTTTCAGTCTAGCTTCCCCCAGAATCACACACATTTTTCCCACTGAGGCTGCATGAGTGGATTTTAAGTCCCAGAAAAGCTGAAGGGTTTACCTAATAGGAAAACTATTGCAGGATTAGAAGTCTAGGGTGGCTGTGTGATTGATGTGTTTTAACAATTACTATGTCTTTTTGGGCTTCTTGTGTGGCACCATTCCTGTAATTAATGGGGAAGGACTTTCTAATTCTCTTCGGTGTGGCTCAAGTGGTGCCGAGACACTGAGGCACATAAAACATCACCAAAAGAGCTGGAACAGGGCTGCCAGGGATTAGGAAGGAAGACTGTACATGGTTTATTTTACCCAGTTGTTGACACAAACATGGCTGGGTTAAAGTAAGCGAGGCCAATTGCATAAAAGACAGTCAGTAATTGACTTTATATTTGAAGAATACAAATTATAGTTTGAGAAAAAGTGACTTTACAAACAGTGAAAACTCTAACTGAAATGTTAGATGGCATGAAGCAAGAAGAATCATGGACTCATTATGTACTTAATTATGTTACATATAGATTAGGGTGCGAACATAGTGAGGTTTCCTAGAGGAAATGCTATTTATTGGAACCTTGAGAATGTTAAGTTCTAGAATGTGCAGGACTAACTTTTTGACCGGCCAACATGTATTATATATCCTATAGAAAAAGCACTGTTCTATAAAGATAGCTTACTCACATTTCTCCTGGGGAGAAAGTCAATTAACCATGTAACAGCTTTTTCCAAAAATGGAAGCAGTTCTTGAAATGCATCAAATGAGTGAAAAAGAAGGGGAAATGAAAGATGATCCTAAAAGATATCAAAGCTGACTGCAATTAATTCTGCAATGGATTTCCATATATAAAATTTGGGAAATGCATTTGGGGTTCTATATTCTTCACCTTATGTAAGAACATTGGAAAACATTAATTGGATCCTCCCCTGTGATGTGCAATGACCCAAATACTGAGCCGAAAGAAACCTAAGTAAGATATCTTTTTAATGTCAATATGTAATTAATATACAACATAACTCAGACTTAATTGTTATAAAAGCCCAATAGTTTTGTTCACTGATCTTGTATGCATAAAAAACAGACTTCCAGAGACAATATACTCACAGAAAATACATGGATTCTGAGAGAAATAAATTGTTCAGGTGGTAAAAGGCCCCAGAACTGCAATTACCTTGTCAACAAATTCTGCAGTATACTTTGTCTTGCTCCTTTCATTTTCAGCAAGAGAATAAAAGAGACTTTTGTGTCTTGGTTCTTATTAGTCTTGGCCAACTCTGATTCTCAATTCTCATTGTCACATAGTATTTAAGCAGCACCCCCCAAAACTGTGGCAGAATGTGCAAAGTCTGCCCCCTTCCTACCCCACAAACACTTTGTGCCAAGGGTTTCTCCTCCTCCTGGACACCAAAATCAAGGATGTCAACGGTATAATTTGTACATTAGTTTTGAAACAGTCAAATTCCACTTAAAATGTCTCAGCATTCCAGTTGTCTATAGGGTCCAAACACAGAAAAATCTCTTAAAAATCTGGTGAGCTGCCTGATTCAGTCTTCTGAGAACACAGTGAATCTGTGTAATGTGTATTCTACTGGTGCAATCCAGCCTCCTTTTAAACTATGCCAGTAAGAGCATCTTTTCTCCTCTGAGAGTTTTTTTGCTATTCTATCAGATCTTTATACTGGAATGCTTCTCTTCACATATTCTGCTTTTGTCTACCAAATTATGCAAGCATGAATTCCTCCAGCAGTAAACATCTGCAGCGAAGACAGCACTGGCAAATGTAGGTTTGTTAAAACAGGCAAATAGGACATAGTTCAGCTCTTGGTTCATTTTGATAGAAGCAAACCTTCTAAAATCAGCTTCATATGATCAAGGGTGAAAAATGAATCAGATTAGGTTGTACAGAGGAAAAGGGAAGCACTCAGAAGAAAAAATAAAGATTAAACTGATATCTAAAAATAATCAAATATTAAAGATTCCTATAAGATTTTGATCTTTGTGCTAGATTATTGCCAGAGGCATTGAGAACTACTTTATGGTGAGAACAAACCAAGAGTATCCTTCTACGTGTTGGAGTTATCACCGTAACTCCAGTTTATGAACATTTTGGAAATGGTTGGATTAGTCACCAGATAAAAAAAACAGTCTAAATGTACTTGCATAGAACACTTGCATGAAAGAACAGCTCCCTCCCCAAATCTTATGTTTTTTCCTCTTGGCTAGCCTTTAGAACTGAATCAAGGATTCTCTTTCTCGAGTATCATCTTTTTCATTGCCAGTAAACCAAGACTGGTAGCACAAGAAAACTCTAAATAGACCACATGAGGCCATTGGTGGTTCATGCTCTGAGATATGAGCTCTTTTATTAGAGCTGTACTTTCTGTGGTGTTTTAAGACTTGCTGTAGGTTCTTAAAAATGAATAAGAATTGTCCTATTCTGAACTGTCAGCAGTTTGGAAACTTAAAACATTCAGGACATGTCTCAAGAAATCCAGTTGTTCTCTTTGATGATAGATTAAAGGGCCTGTTAGAAATCTTAGAGCTATGTAGCTTCTTACACAGTTCCAATTAATACGACACTTCAGCTTTATTCTGTGAATGTACAATAATGTAGAAAACTCCTTGGAATTCCCTCATCAGTTATACGCTATTTAAAAATACATGTATTGGTTTTATTATCAACATCCTCAAGCACATTCAGCACTCCATTTATACTCTTAGGTTTAGTAATTCACAGAGCTTAAGCTTCACAGATTCCTACCAATAAATCCTCAAATGCATGCATAGCTTGATTTAAGAAAGATATTTTACTTGTGTTTCATACACAAAAAACTGATAATCAACAGTGGCTTAAAAAATTAACACTACTTCACTTTTCCACAAGTGTACAAAAAAGAAATAATGAATTTACATTCAACGGTAAAGCTTAATGTCCACTCTAATAATAGTTGCATTGACATTCACATACACAAGCACAGAATAAATATTTCAGGATTTTTATAAGAGCATACAGCATACATACAGTACTTCAATTTTACATAATGAGTGTTAATAGGGTCAGAAATTCATAATCTCATAGAAAAGTTAAACTAAAATCAGAAAAGGTTGTGTAGGAGGTAACACGAAGGTACTGCACAAAGCTAGCAGGTTAGTAAATCCATTTGTGTGAGGAGTTTGCTTCTGCTTCTTCATATTAGGACAGTTTGCAAAGGTGTATTCAAAGTGCAGATCAATGCAATAAAAAATTAAAAAAAAAAGATATTCTTGTATTTATTAATACATGCAAGAGGCAGCCCCCAAGTCACCCGACAGAATAAAGCTGTTATTGGCAAGTGGCCGATATAACACAGATGTTTCAGGCAATTTTTCTAAAGCACTTTAATAGCAGCAATTGTAATTTATAATGGCTCTAGACTGACTTCTGTTTGGGTTAAAGGGCATCATATTTCTTCAACATTTACAGCTATATTTCTTTATAAATAAATATCTCAAATAACAAATAGCATAGTTAACATTTCTTTTTTCTCTCTTTTGCATAAGTGTCGTGGAAAAACTCTGACCTTTTCAGAGACATAATGTGCAAAATCATGTTAGAGTGGAAATAGGGACATAGAGCATCACAGTCAGTTACATTCCTGGGATGTCAGCCCAGCTCTTCTTACGCTCTGAGGGCTAGCCATGCCAGGGTAATGCAGGGCTTCAAGGGACAACTGTCCCAATGGCTTCCTTGGTAGAAGATAAAATTTATGGTATCTAAAGAGCTGTAAATGTGAGGTTTTATTTGCAGGGGTGTGTAAAATACGTCATGTATAGGACTCAGTATTTCCACACAGTGACTTTTCAAGATTTGAAAAGTCTGGTCATCTCCTTTCAGACATTTCCTCCCCAGCCTGAACATCTTTGAACATTTGTGTTCATTAGGTGTTTCCTCTGTTGCATATTTACCAGCTCTTCTTGCATTTTATAATCTGATCTCATATAATCTATCTGACATCTGCACACAAATATTTCCAATCAGGTAGAGGGTGCACAACATTAAAACTTTTAAACCTGTCCTGTAAGTGTCATCAAGACAGGAGCACAGGAACCACAGTGCAGAGTCCAACCTCTCACTGGCTGTACTGTGAAGATTCTCCTTTTCGGCGTAGGAGAAAGGAAACTTGTGTCTGCTTTTTAGATTCTGAAAACAAGCCAGAGTGGAGAAAAAGAGTTAACACCAGACTTAATAAAGCTTTTAAGACAAAACCTGTTAAGCAATTTAGACAGACACTGTGAAATTCCTGCTGATTTTCTCAAGTCTGTACATACAGGAAATTTGTTAACAATAGGAAGAAGTTGGGAGTTGCTACATAGGAGAAATCTGCCATTATTACAAAAACTGGCTAAATGGTTTCTTTCAGTATAAACCCCTCACTGGTCACTGTTCTCAGTGGTGCTGTTGCCCTTTTCTTTTTTCTCCTGAGTCTTGTTCCCCTTCTTCTTTTTCTTCTTTTTCTTGGTCTCTTCCTTCTTGCCAAAGGTTATGAAGTCACTTTTGTCAATTTGGCTGTTTGGTGGCTCCTGCCGGATGGAGATGATTGCAGGAGATCCTGGGATAATGAATTTGTCTGGCAACTCACCAGGACCACCTTGTTTGGGATTGCCCGGTCCAAATTTAAAGGTCCAGCTGTTGCTGTTCACACCAGCTCCCACTGGGGGGGACACCTCTCCCGCCTCAGGTTCTGAAAAAGTCAAAACAAGCAAGAAAATCTTAAAGCATAATTAAATACCAGCACTCGGTGAGTATCAGCTTCCTATTTGAATGCTATGGCTTTAGCCTGGTTTTAGCCAACTCTTGGTTGCCTGGCTACTCATCTGGGGCTTATTGACTGGTTATTGTCCAGGCTGTTCAATGCTAGTATGCACTGACTCACTCCACATACTGCTGGGCCCAACACATTCTAGATCCTAAATTGTGCCTTGAAATACAGTTGTTTTCTACTTTTCTTTTGACTTTGAAGTGCATGGAATAAGGGATTCTTAGATGAAGCCTGTTGTAGTGTTTTATGGCATGAGACACAAGCACATGTATTGCATGGCATAAGGGTATGTTTTAGGGTGTCATATTTGTGGCAAGCTGTCAAGAATGGTTCAGAAGTAAATAATAGTGCAATGACTTCTGAAACTGGGAAAATCCCCCCTATTATATTTCTTTTTTCTTATTGTAATATCACAACATGAAGGCTGAAAAACACCAGAGTGGTGACTAACTCTTGATTCTCTGAATTCATATAGTAAAATGGTAGACCACAATATTTGATACAGACAAATCTAAAGTGAAGTCTGTCCCCATCTTTAGGCTTGCGGTATGAAGCAAGTTTTAATTTAATTTCCACAATTCTGACAAAACTGAGCTAATCAGATTGAAATGTTTACGTATGTTGCCCTGACAAGGACAATTTCCTAGCATAACAAGATGCAACACAAATTAGGTTCTTCTATGAGAGAAAGTCTTTGAACCTGGCTGTTTACTTTCTTCTTAAACTTTGAAAAATCTTTGCAATTTACATAGATCCCAATTTTGAATACAAATGGCAAATCAATTTTAAAGTACCATTTTAAGTGTTTAAAGAATTGTGATCAGGGTGAAAGCTCTATGTTTATGCATTGATGCTAAAGCCCTCAAATCCGATGAAAATGCTCTTACTTACATTCTAAAAAGTGCAGTATCACAAATGTAGGACCTATCACACTTGCAACACTCCTAGCCACCCACAAACAAATTCTTGCAATACAACACAAACAATGCAAGTGCTACTGATCTGATTAAATCTCAGCATCGTGTATTCTGCATTAGAGCTGTCCAGTTGAATAAGTAAAGATGTTTGGGGTAAAGAAGGAGGAGGGATCTGCATTACTACAAAGGAAAGGAAAAGTTAAAAAAACAGCTGAGAGGGACTCTGTATCCCTTGGAAGAGTAGGCAAGAGCACAGAAAGGGGGAGAAGTCCTTGGTCTCAAACATTTTGCCACACCAGAAGATGGTATCCAGTAAACCTCAGCTACTAACTGCTCTGTACCCCTGTAGCAGTAATGAAGAATCCTGCATTTATTTTAGCAGCCATTTCATGAAATGAGCAGCATCTCCTGTACTTCTTATTCTGATTCTTCATCTTCTATAATGTTGTTCATATAATTTATTTCATAAAATAGAAAATTGTATGTCATGTTTGCAGACATAAGGCTCTCTTGGTTCAAAAGCTAAAGAACACATTCTGCTGCTTGACAACCTCTTTCTTGCCTGGCAGTAAAATAAACACTGCTGGAAAGCATGATTCCCTTTTAAGCTTTTCCATAGTTATGCACTACGTCCATGTTACAGAGCCAAAGAAATGTGTATACATGACACATCAGAACTGTCCCTGAGACCATCTGTGCAATATGTTCGGCACACAGAATCTTTGTAAAGGAGGTGAGATGAGTTCTTTTACAATGTGATGTTTAATCATGTGTTAGAAGAACCTGTACACTTCTTTTTCCCCTAAGACTGTATTTAATGATGAAGAAGATTTGACTTTGAGTTTATGTTCTTTCCAGGAACTGCTGAAGTTATTTTAGTGACCTTAATCTCCCTAGTCTCAAATATCTTTTTTGACATTATTAATGTGGAAATTCCTCTCTTTTATTATTTGTAGCTTTTCTGTAGATTTCCTACAGTCTTAACTATGAACTTCAGATTTTTACATGTCTACTGTTGGTAACAGCAAATTCCTAATAAGCCTTTTCATACTAAATGCATTAATATGAACCAGCTTTCATTTCTGCTTAAAAAGTATTTTGGTCAGGTACCTCTTATACCACTTTTGTTTCTTCGAGATGATAAATTACAAAGGTGAATGTTTTGTGTCTTGGCCTTTTACCAAATTATTAATCAATTGTCTTTCTCCAGCAATATAAAAATGTCATCTTTCACATTTTACATAATAATTTAAGCCCTATCTGACAAGTAAATCCTTTCTCTTTCACATCAAGCCCATGCAACATTCATTCCAAACAACACTGGCTCAGACCCAGTGCTTTCTTCCTATTCCTGGCAGGAAAAACACAGTTGAAGGTGACCTCAAATAATTTTTGAGCCATCCTTGTTCTGGCTGGGGAGAATTCTGTAGCAGTGAATAGTCCAAAACCCGCTTGGAAGTGTACAGGGTTACAACCCTCCATGGACCACAGTGCCACTGTGCAGAGCTGAAACAACATGGTGTGTAGATGTGCCATTTTGATGTGAGCATATCAGGCTGAAGACAGGACATCAGGCAATGATGGTGCCTTTATATTACCCACTTTAACATACAAATACAGTAACATGCAAGAATAGAGGGTATCCTTATTTAACAGGGTGTGCATTGATGTCTGCATTACCGAAACCTAATTCAGAACAGGATACTGACACTTTAATCTGGTTCTGCCTAGACAAATATATTCCCCAGATGAAGTCAGTAACATTCATTACAAAGCCATCTGACAGAATGTATCCAAATACAACAAACGCATCATATCTACCTGGGAATCAGGACTCTGTCAGTTTAAAGACTAAGGGGGTTTGCTTGCATTTCTGTGGGGCTTTCTCCCAGACCCCAAGCATGTTTGTTGTCCATACAAACTAAGCATTTTAATACTCCTTAATACTCACTAAGCTAAAGGAAACTAATTATCCTTACAGCTGTGTGGAGAGCTCACATACAAAAAGGCAGACAGACCTTAATGAGTTAATAGTAATCATTTCCTATGAGTGGGGCTTTAACAAACCCCTCAGGAAATTTTCTTCTGGTGATTTACCTGATAACATGTGTGTTTATCTGTATTGGCAGGCTGGGAGGTCACCATTCAGCTGTACTAACAATGTTGTATGTTTAGGCATTTCAGATCAAGGATAAGTGTCACTTACCACCTCGTTTCCAAAGCTTCCTTAAACATCTCTTCTGTTTCACAGAAATCAGCAGCAGGAATTTAACAACAAAAACTTTCCACTGAAATCCTGTTTTCCATTAATAGGATTAGTTGTACTTCTCTTACATATTTTTCTGGGTCTTATTAAATGCTTTAAAGATGTTTATTAAACTTACAGGAAAATCTAAATAAAGCAAATCCACCAGCTATATTTATAGCACTTAATTTAAAACATTACAGTTCTCTTCCTATAGTTAGAGTTCCTACAGAAAAGCACAGTCTGGCCATTTCCTGGTGTAACTCAAAGGATTACTTTGGAGACTACCCCTTCACTTTATTCTCAAGGAATGAGAAGGAACTTTATTCTCAGTTCATGTTCAATGACCAAATGATTTAGTTAAAATGAATGCATCCAGCGGAACCCAAAATCTAGGCTGCACCTGTAGCTCCTGATGCTTCTCTGCCTGTGTGTCTGTGTGCTAAAATGGGAGATGAACTCTTCACCCCTTCCATTTCGTCCTACTCTCACCAAGATACAAGTGTCTCAGTAGACTTTAAATGGAACCTAGAGCAACAGAGGCTCTGCAGTTGAGTAGATCATGTACTTAGTTGGGAGGAAAGGACTTCTAGGTTGTTTTTCAAAATACTTCTTTTTCTATTCTATGACTGTTGTCTGAAATACACAGGCAGATTTACATGCAACAAACCTCCACATCCTAAAATTGCCTATCTGAAAGCTTGAATAAGTAGGGTATGGTGCCTAGCTACTTTTTTCTTCTTCCAGATGCATTTATGGGTCACTGTAGCCCTCTACCTCACAGGACTTGAAAAACACACAAATATCAGCCAACAGGCATTTGTTTAACAAGTCCTAATTGCTCTGAAAGCACCTGATTTCCTACACATTGTCAGATAGAAAGTATCACGTGGATGTCACAGGCTCCAAGATCCCAGAAAAGAGCAGGCTGCAGGTGAGCTGTGTCACCTTGCTGAGCACTGAGCTTCTCCCTTGCATGCTCCAGGCAGTCCTGATCTCAGCACACAGGTTTTCAGAGGTATCTAATTCTCCCCATGCTCAGAGCCGGCAGCCCAGGCACCTACTACAAGGAACAGGGTCCCTAAAATTTAGCTTGTAGTAGCTGTGAACACCTGTATTTCTTTTTCTTATATGTCAGCCACACAGTAAGGCAGCTCTTTTCTAAATTCAGCTACCAAAGAAGTAGGCATCCACTCTGAACTCTCTAATTTAGTTCTTGTTACAGTCTGTAAAGAGAAGCAGAAGGCAGTTCAACCCACTTAGCTTAAAAGCTTGGTTTTAGATACAGTGAGTTGTCTCTCCCCTCTCTGCTGGAGCTGGATTACTTTTGCTTCTTTACCTACAGATAGAACCCAGACAGCCAATTTAAACTTTTGGGTGGCTAGTGCAAAAGGAGCTGAATTCCACTCTCAGCAAGCTAAGCAGCATCATGACTTGGGGGATGTTGTATTAATGACCATGTCAGAGTATGTAAAAAAAAAAAGAAGTTTGAAACTAATCTCTCTAACAGTGACAGGCACAAAAATCCTTGCCATTATTTGCAAGATGAAGCCACTTTCTCAGCCCTAACCCCTTCATGGGATTCTCATTTAGGCAGGCATTGGCATTTCCTGTTCAAAAACACCTGAGAAAGCTCAGCTGTATCGTTAAGGTCCCACCATTTCTACCCCTTAAATGGCTACATTTGAATTGTGACAGCAGGGATACCAGTACAGTTCAGGTTTTCAGTGATACTGTGCTGTAAAACTCCAAAGCACAGGTCTGTCACTGAGATTTGCAGCACTGTCTTTTCAGATGCTGCATTTGCAAATTCACTCAGTTGGAGGGTTGGCTTTCATCAGCTCGTAAAAACCATCCAAAGCAATGCGTAATGCTGAGTGATGGGTACAAACAGTCTGAAATTGAGATGTCTTCTAAATTTGAGGTAAAATGCCTGCTCACAGAACATGTCATCAGTCAGTCCACAAATTAATATCCCATCAGGTTTGGGCTAAGTCTGCAGTTTCTACCTCACTGACATTCTTCTCTCTTTTGGGGAGACCATGTGTTTTTTCCCTGTCCCTGGATAGCCCCACAGCTCCAATCTGGTGTTTACTAGGAACAGGTGGTGCTCACTTCCCATAATGCGAGCTTGCTGTATATTCTGAGTGTCATGTACATTGTCTCTACCTTCTATGCCTCTGCTGCTTTCTTAAGGAACCTTTGTCAGAAGAAGGCTAACTCGTGTTAGAACAGATGTGTTCCTGCTCAAGGGGGAGAAGAGAAAAGCATTTCTGTGCAGGTCTGTCTCCCTGCAGAGGCATTTTCGACTGTGTGACATGCTCAGCCAAGACAGCAGCTTGCTTTTACTCTGTTCCATCCCTCCTCACTCACCACTTTGTCCCTGTCTTTAAAAATTTGGTGGCTTGCAGACTCAGGAGATCACTTAGACAAAAGCTTGCAATCAAACCATCCATTATTATTAAGTTTAAAGGAAATCTTTCTCAATTATTTTTCTAGACACCAGAACATGCTGACTAAAGCCACTGCGAGACTATAACTACCCCATCAGTAATCTGTGACCCTTCTGTCCATAGGTCAGAACAGCAAAACACATTAATTAAATGAATTTATTTAAAACTGAGATCAGGCAATAAGCAGGAAGCAAATTGCAGAGAAAGCCAGCCATTAACCTGATTTCTCTTCCCTGCCTCCTCCGCTGATGCTGTACTGACTGCAGCTTCTGCCTCTGGCAGGCTTAATGAATATTCACCATTATAAAGAGTCTGACATTCTGCACTGATTCTGAAACAGCACATCAAATGCAAATAGCATGCACTGAAAAAACCTCTCTGTGTCATTTGGAAGATCTCTGTAGACATTCTGGTTTCACTCATCATCCCTAAGCCTTTTTGGGATTAAAATGCCCATTTAATCTTAAACCAAAAAACAAAAAAAAACACCACAAAACCCCCAAAAGCCTCAAAAAACCCCAACAAAAAAACACAAAACGAAACCACAATCAACAACGCAACAAAGAAAACAAATCAAATCCCATCATCAGCATGATAAAATGACAGATACTGAACGGAAAGACAGAGAAATAATTCAGCCAGAACAAAGTTGAACAATTTTAACTCTTAGTTTGCCAAACAATCCAAATCATCTGTAAGGGCTATGTCAATATGGAGTCTGAAATTAAAAACCAAGTAAATAATTCTCACTTTCTGCCTTTCTATCTGTTTCACCTGAGCTGCACTAATGATGCAGAGAGAAGAGGAATGAACAGAATGAAAACTTCTTCCCACCAAGGAGCCTGCAGCTTTAATCCATTGCTTGGATTTAAAGCCAGTAACATTAAACAGGGTAATTATAACACATATGTTGAGGGAGATCCGTAACCCCCACTGCTCCCACATCCAGATACAAAGCAGGCAGTGGGTGTGGAGGTCAGTCTCAGGTTACTGTCCATGCTGACACAGAAATTTAATTTAAATGGGCATTATTTATCTTATTATAAGAAAACAATCTTACTTGGCTGTGTATTAAAGCAATTGTCTCAGCTACCAGATAGCTCTGCCAGCATATTCTGAGACATGTGAAAGCAAAAATTGGTTTGCTTGCTACCAGAGCCTGCTGCAGCCAGAGCACAACGCAGGGGAAATGGCTTCCCACAGCTGCTGAAAAAGCAGAATACAGTGTCTGCAGCTCCTCTCCTTTCTTTTCACTAAAAGAGTGGTTTCCTCTCACAAAAAAATCAACCTTCTCGGGTAACCTCCTTCTAGTGCTATACTGGTGTCCAGTCCTTCTACCCCCCCGCCACAGAATTTGTCTTAGAAATCACCAGTTAGTACTCGCTCAGCACAAGCTTTAACCTTCTCCTCACCAAACTGAGGACTAATTTGCTGCATCACTGAGACAGCATGCACGCACATCCAGATGCTCCGTATCATCTTTCCAGATCTAATCAGACACTGGACTCTGATGGATGCAGTATATGAACGTCTGTGTTGCAAACAGAGGTTGTTAGGGACAGACTATCCTGCTATGGGCTATCCTGGTAGGTGGATTTTTATCTGGGCATTTCACCATGTCTGCAGGCTCACAGTGATCATTTTTAAGAGTTCATAGTTAAAAACAGGCTCGTCCCCCAAAAAAAACTCAAACAAAAATACCCAGAAAACCCTCCACAGATTATTTTAATCTAATAAATGCTTTGTAAATATAATGTAGGCAGCCAAAGCACCAGCCATTCTGCCCTTGTTTTAATGCAAACAGTAAGGCAAAGGGCAGAAAATAGTGCAGGAAAACTGGACTTGGTGTTGGGGTGACTGCTGTGACTCTCAGTTTTGGGAAGGGAGAAGGCAGAGGTGGTGTGGAGGGAACAGTATTTCCCTGAGGATATGAGTGCAGTGGATCGGCCTTGCTGGCACCCACCCATCTCCTCCAAAGGCTTTTTTTTGCCTTCAGGTTAAACCAGGTGCTATGTACCCTCCTTCAATGCCCCAGACTGAATCAACTGAACAGCAAACAGCTGACCAGGGCTCTGCTGAGGGCTGGTTTTAGGTGACACATCCTGAAAATGTGGACTTTGAGAAAAATCTTTGTAGCTTAAATCTCCCTCTGGATGTGACCAGGAGGGAGGTGGCATTCTGCTACCAGCTAACTGGTGCTGTGCATGGGTGCTGCCTCTATTATATAAAGACATGAAATATTGCCAATAGAGCAAAAGACATTGCAGAAGACAAAGCTCTGAATGTCAGGAAACCAGGAACAGATCTGTGCACTGCTTAGCCTGTGTTACAGAAAGCCAATTCTGGTTATTGTGCTCTGTCAAATTTAAATAAAAATAATTTAATTCTTATAGGCAAGCACTTTTATGTGAAAGACAACAGGCTCACAAAGCATCATAAATCCTGCTGTGAAGGTGAAAAGGAGGAAGCATTTCCTGGCTGCTGCTACAGCCTGTAACAGTGTTCTGCAGGCAGCCAACCTCCCCCCACTCCCCCACCC
>JANHGB010048764.1:0-12856 GCA_026283785.1 Coracopsis vasa
CATCAGTGTTATCAGCATTGTTCCCAGGCTGAAAGTCAAAACCACAGCACTGCTCCAGCTACTAAGAAGGAGAAAAAATGACTGCTACTGCTGAACCCAGGACAGTACCCTACTCCAAACCACCTGAGGGAGAGGATTCCTCCCCTAAGACAAACTCCCAAGCTGGTGGGCTTTTGGCTGCACCAATACAGGTGTCTCTGCTGGACAGACAGGAAGCATATATTGGGAGAGTTTGGTTCTGTGATGACACAGGAAAGGAAAAGACTTGAGTGTTCCTGGAAACCCTGCAGGCTTGGAAAAGTTTTCCCCCAGAAGCTACACAACTAAATGCAAAAGTGCAGCTCACTATACAGAAGGGAAAGGCAAGCTTGTGTCACCTTTTCTTCTGATTTTATTATTCCACATCAAAGAAAATATCTTGGCATATCCTTTTTACATATTTACATTCCTGAAATAAAACATCTGCTTAGCATGCTATTCAAACTCTACTGGGGACAAATTCTACTTTCAAAGATACCCACACAACTGCAGAGAAGTTAGTGATTAGAAACGTTAGAAAAATTGGACACACTTCCCAAGATTATTTTTCTGAGCTGGTTCTCTTCTGTTTTCTCACTGCCTCAGATGCTTCCCTCCCCACCATCCCTTATATAACTCTGTATCCCAATTTAAAATTCCATTTGCTGCATTTATTAAGACAGTTGTTACCTTTGATAGAAGGCATCACCTTTGCTTAGAGATTTAGTGGTCTTTATGAAAGCCTGATAACTAGCCTTTCTTTCCAAGCTCATCTGGATTTTGGATGTGGTATGCAGAAATTTGGTTGGATTCACTGTAAATGAATCCTTCGTTACTTAGGGTTCTGTGCCCATGACTTTTTATAATGGTACTTTACCTTAACTGGGATAACAACTCTACCAAATGTGTTTCATTTTTTATCAAACTTGGGCTTTTTTCATATGAGATATAAAACATTGATATTCCTATTACATCCCGCGAGGGAAAAGAAACACCATTTGCTATAATCAGGGGAAATGTTTTATTGCCTAAGACATGCATTTATCTCCCTCACAAACAGAAGTCATAAAAAGAACATACAACTGGTTAAATGTTACTTGATGTACCTTAGGTCCCAATTGGTTTGCTTTAGGTCCTGCAGTGTCTTGTGGAATTAAATCCAGGCATGAACACAGGTTAATGCCTTTTCTTTCCTTTTAGCAGAACTCTTGTCAGTTTGGCCCACACCCCAAGAGCTTTCACTTCAGGCTAACCTGCAAGCAGCACTGTGGGTCTGTCCTTTACTTCTCCTTCCCAATGCTCCACCGATTCACCGCTGACTAATTAATTATAAACCTCAGTTCTTAAAGCTCTTATATAAATCTCTGTCCTTGTTGCCATCCTGCAGATCTATTCAGTGATCACAGTCTTACTTAAATCATATAAGAAAGACTGGTCTGTCCCTTTTATCTGAAAGGCTGCTAAGGAGGCCCAAATTCTAAAGCTTTTTGTAATGAACTGTTCTTTCTTGAAGACAGTTTACCATCAAGCATCCTTCCAGGTCTCTTGAAGGGCTACACTGCACAAACTGAGATGACAGTTGTCAGAAGGGAAGGCCGGTCCTTTCCTGAATAGAAAGAAGAATAGATTTGTCTTTTCACTTCTGTCCTTTCTCCATTTTACTTTCAAGGCACAACTGGAGCTCCTACAGCAACAGGTATTTTTCTTTGCCAAGACTCATTGTTGGACGCTCACTGGTATTCTGAGTTCTTAATTCTAAATCCAGTTCTCTCTTTTATAAACCTGCATGTTATTTGTCTCTAAAGGACCTTCTTTGTAAAGACTGCAGTTTTCAGAAACTTGATTCCACTTTCTTCCAGGGCTTTCTGTCTTCCTTTCCTCCTCCTCCCCTCTACCACAATGGTCTCTTAGCGAAATCTCTCATGGGTGCTGCTATTCAAAAATAAAATCAGGTATTTGATCTTTTCTGTCCAGACTTCCATCTCATTCTCCATTTCACTGTATTCTGTCACATGTTGCATTGTATGTCATACGGTTAACTCAACAGCCTCTGCTTAACAGCGTATATTGAAAATACCAGGACAAATAAACACATTCAACATTGTGTTTCATCACAATATTTGACATGAAACACAACTTGTGAAAGAGAATATTTCCAAGCTTTTCAAATCTAACTTACTCAGAATTCCATACTGAAAAAATGGACAGAAATTGGTATGACATTTTCTAAAAGCTCTGTATTCAAATAAAAAAAGGTTCTTTTACAGTAGCCATTGTGTATTGGCCAGGAATTGTAGGGTTTCCAGTCTTGAATTTTAATTCCGTCCTCTGTGCCGAAGACTGCTTTTTAGAGATTTAAACATAGGTATTGATGCTTGTCCCTTTGAAATGAAGGGTTTATGTCCCCTTTAGCTAAAATACATGCTGTCCAGAGGTTTTCATGCTCAAGTTCTATGACTCAAACTTTGCTACAGCTCATCTAATATCGAAGCTTGAACAATATAAGCCCTTAGCTCATGAAGAGCTGTTTCAACAAGTTTGACTGATGAAAACATAAGAAAATTTTCATCTTCATGTGAGAATTCTAGAAATCAAGTTTGCATGCAAGTATTGCTTGGTACATATGATGTAATCAAATATTTTTGGCAAAGAAAAATTATATGTATCACTTTTTAAATGATCTTCCCAAGATAGGGTGCTTGTTTTGTTTTGGGAGGAGTTTTTTAAAGGAGAACTTTACCTGAAATTTTTGAGGGCAGTGAATAACAAACAGTGTACCAGCCTCTGCTCAGATGCAGCTAAGTGTTCTGGATTTCCAGTTGCAAACCCATTCAACAGATTTACTAATTCTCTAATGCATTTTTGTCATTGCTGTATCCTCAGGCCTGTGACATTTCAGACGCATGGGAATGCCAAATTCACAAAAATTCACACAACAATACCAGCTGACATTTAGGGTGGGGTATGTGATCAGGTTTAATCAGGACTTCAGGTAGGAATTCAGCAAATCACCACACTTCATTACTTTCTTCTTCTCCCTTCCGTGATGTGAGGCTATTTTTCTCTTTTAGCTATAGATCTGTATTTAAAGGTTAACTGATGAATATTAAGATTCACCATTGGCTATCTTGACCTAAGCATATCCAACATCAGCTCTCTAATAGCTGCTAAAGGCTTGTGTACAATCTTGGGATCAGATTATTTCTCCAGTTCCAAAGAGAAGGAAAATGAAGGAAATCATAACACAGTAAAGCGACAAGTTAGCCAGTCTAAAGAAACAATTCAGAAATTATTTTTTTTTCTTTTCATTTTTAAGCATCACTCATTTCTCTCCAGCTATGTAAGATACTGGCTCGTGGAGAGTGTTGAACGATGTCCCCTACAAAGCACTTCTTGCCAGTCACCCTTTTAGGATTTTGTAAAATCTAATCTCTTCATCTGTCACTATTTTACCAAGGTTCCTGTTATGGGGGAGTACTGAGAACATTTAAGTCACCTACTAGAGTTCTGACACTGTCAGCATTTAACATGTCATCTGAAGAACACTAAAATGTTGCACAAACATACCAAGAGTTTAAGGCAGTGGAAAAATTGAAGAGATACCAAGTTATTTCCTACCTCTGCCTTTGAAAATTCTATTTCTGGAAAGGACACACAAAAAAAATAGCTTAGCTTCGATCCCCCGCCCTTCCAATTAGGAGAATGAAGAAGATTTCACGGCTCTATAGTATGCTGTCTGGGCTTCCTATCCACTAGATCCATTAGTTGTTTGCTGGGGAAAATAAAATTAGAAATGTTTTATTATGATTTCCAAATTACTGTGTAACAAATGCTTCAATAATCCTTGAAGCACAAAAAAAGTCTGGTTTGCCCAACAAGCAACTGACAGCTTTCTAATGCAGTTACACTAAAGTGCTTTCCTGAGTGTGTGAGGCACTTTTTAACTAGCTCCTTAGGGCATTGTTAGATATCATTGCTTACAGCCACTGCGAGCCACTGTGCCGTAATAGTGCTTCCCACTTCCTCCTGATCAGTCAAATACAAGAGGTGACTTTAAACATGAGAAAAAGTGTCGACCAGCCAAGATACCAGATACAAGACTGTCTCTTTACATACAACAGGAGCCAAGAACGAAATCACAGCCTTCCGGAAAACGACGGCTCTCGGGGCACTAGAAGAAAATAAAGAATAAATTCTACAGGTGCCTTTTCTTAAATTAGTAATTTGCAGGTCCTTGGAGTCATTTTAAAATGAGAAAATATTAGTTTCTTATTTTCTGCTTTAAGTATACAGTAGTTTACGAAATAAGTAAACTTGAAGTAAATCTCAAAGTCATCTTCAGTAAAGGAGTGAATCCATTTAATCTAAACATGAAAAATTAGGAATTAGAGAGGCAACAGAATGCATACTTTTGAAATAGAGATTACTAAAAATCCTTTATTAGGTATTTATTTAAGAAGCTGTCATGATTTTCACAGCTCTTCCAAGACAGAATTTGTGGAGATCAGATTGAGAAGATAAGTTACCTTCTGCAGTCAAAGGCACACAAACAGTTCTTGTTGAATAAATCCTTGATAGCTATCAAAAACTGCAACCAAAGTTCCGATGCTTCTTCACAACAAATTATGTTATCAACACTGTCAGCTCTTATTGCCCAGGTATACTAGGAGATTGCTAATAATGCAAACAAGAAACCTCAGCTAGTGTCAGACTGTCTTCAGGACAGATGAAAGGCACACACAGCTTTCCAGACCCAGGTAAGACACAAGACCACTTAATCAAAATCATTCCAAAGCTTTGTGACTAGCAGTGTATCATTTCAGAAAAGGAGTAAGGGGGTAAGTTAGCATCTTCCTCTTGAACAGACTGCATCTGCACTTTACGTTTCAAGAAGCTGAAACTCTTGCATCATCCCATTTATCTAAGGGACCAAAGGCAGAACACAACCCACATGGAAAAAAAAATGTAGCCCTGGGATATATGTTGAGCAGTTTTTCAGTAAAGCTTATTTATTTCCTCCGAGTCTTCAATATCTAAAGCTTTTATGTATTCATTATCAGCAACATGTCAAGTAACATGATAACTTGACAAGGTTCTATTGAAGCAGCTTAGTGGGACATATAGTACTTATGCTGCCTGATAAGAAAACATTCAGAAAGGTCATATCCTCTGTTGTATTCCCTATCTCTCTGGGCAGCAGCAGTTTGGGTTTTTCTGAAAACTAAAGTTTGAAAATATCCCTGGTAAGAATGAGTGAAAAGCAGTTTGGCTGCATTAGCACAATGACGATCAATTGCTATTAATGTTCATGTTACTTCCTCACAACTGGATATTAAAATAAAAATCCTTGCTAAAAAGTTAACCATGGTGACCAGGTATGATTATGAAATGAGTATCTGGACAACTCAGACTGTTAGACCTGAGATATAAGGGTAATATCCCACATTGACTGACTCCTGGAATGGCAGAACAGGCCCTACCTTGCCTGCCCACCTGATGTGCTCCCCCACATCAGCTCTTAAGCAGCGTAGAAAGTCAAATCCAATTTAGAGCAACAGGGGCAAAACCATGCACCCTGACTGTGCCTGACCTGCATTTATAGAAGCAGCAAGGAGTAACTCTATTTGAATGTCTTGCGACACTGGAGACCTACAGAGCTTGTTCTGTACCTCTTAGTTTGCACAACAAGGACCAAAATCAGGAAAAGGGTGTGATCGATTCCTCTGGGATACAGAGATCATCCATTCACTGGCTGAACAGAGGATGATCATGATGAACACAGAGTGCTTGGGGCCAGCTCAGGACAAAGATGAGGAGCAGCAATGCTCAAGCCCTTGAGATGCCTCAAAACTGGAAGTTTACAAGAAGACACTCCAGAGCCATATTTGTCACACGTTCTCCTTAGCTGCAGTTTCTGTGACTCCAAAGCAAGCTTGGTCAGACCAAAGAAATTCTTGTTATTCAGGTATACAAACACAAGATGACAGCCCAGCTACTTCTGTTATAACACCACTAGTCACAAATAAGTTGTTTCAGACCTATTACTCTACTTTTGGCACATAATGTCTATATGAAATGATGTATGATATTACCAGGGATATGCAGGCACATTAAGTTTGCTGTGTAACTTAAACCACATGTGCTTACTCACAAAATGTTTATATATAGGCTCCTTACAAGTGCTAAAAAGAGCAATGAAAGCAAATTTCTCTAAGCTGTAGTTTCTAGCAGGTAAAAGTCTCCTGTATTTTCCAACATATGCTGCTTATTTCATTGAACAAATTGAGCTGATCAGGTCATCTTTACCTTTCTTGGTCACTTATTTTACCTTGCATATGCAGATTTCTTTCAAGAAAGTTTTACAAACAGAAAAATACAAATGTCATTATTGGCCTTTATTTGATACAATGTTACCTTTTGATGAACTTGACTAAAAACAATAGCCTGAGTGTAAATGTGGATCACAGCTGGATGCCACAAGCAAAATAGTGAAATGACTAATATGAGACAGGGAGAAAACAACACTATTAGGGACAAATTAAAGAATCATCATTTACATAAATGCCTGCTCATACTTAAATCTTTTGAAAACAATAATTTTAAATCCCAGTAAATACTGGAACTCAGTTTGTTAAGGGTCAGATACACTTGGTTTTTTTCCCCTCACCCAGAATGCTGTTGGGATCAGAATCAGCAGATTAAAGAATTGCTGTCAGCTGTTCTGCTTGAGGGAGGATTTTCCTTGTGATGAAGGGCTGCACTTGAAAAAATGAGAGAAGTGGAGGGATGAATGCCCATAACAATAATTTCTCTAATTCTTACTGAAAATCAGCCTATCACTTCCTGCTGTATTTTTATTAAGTCTCCCTTGATGACAGAAGCATAATTATTCTTCCTCTTGACAACTCCTATTAGTAAAACTAAACTTTAATTCTTGTCTCCAGTCAGTAAATGACAGCAGGTTCAAGATGGAGAGTGAAACATTGCCCTTAATTTGTGATGTCAAGCCCTCTATGGCCACAACTATGAGACAGTTAATCAGAGGTATCATCTCAGGTAAGATGGCAGCTTCTGCTTGCAATCAAAAGCTGCTTTCACACCAAGGTACAATTCCACATGAGCTGTTACTGAAGACAGAGTGCCACTGTGCACAGCAGGGACTAGGGGAGCAGGTATGAGAATTGTCTTATATTATTGGCAAATAATGATTTTATCAGATCAGAGGACAAATTTTAGCTCAAGGTGAAGTTGATATTGTGCTTCTTTTGAAGATGAAAGGAAATGAATCTGACTTTGACTTTGTGACTCCCCCACTTTACAGCATCACACCAGGATGCCTGGGACTTTAAGAATATGTAGATTCTGATTTGACCCAAAATCTTGTGCTAGCATTCACCTTTGATCTTAAGACTTAAATTTTCTGGCTTTTCACCAACTTCGTCTGTGGTCCTGTTGTGGTAGTTATCTATTGCCTTAATAAAACCCCCAACCCTGAGTGTAATAATAGACACTAAAATCCTCTTAACAAGGGTCTTATAAACATAGACACAGCTCTTATTCAACTAACAAGCCTCTGTACATTACAATGTTCATACTGGGGAAGAGAAAAAAAACCCCAAACTAACAGTGCAAACTATTCTTCCACTGATTACACATCATTTTATCATTTTCAGAATCCTTGCATGCAGTGACAGACAGACCTTAACCCTTGTGGTCTGAGCAGCTATTTGGCAAGGCAGTTGCTCATTCTGTATTCAATCTTGCTTAGCAAGACATGGACTCCCTCCATGTCCTCTCCTAACAAAAAAAGGAGGGGTTAGAGACCAATGTGCAAATTTATACTGGTAAGATGCTAATTTGGGATTGAGATTGTTAATAAACCATATCAAAGGTAGTTTTAATCACATGAGGAAGCCTAATTAAATGAAAAGGTTTTCACAGGGAGTATCTTTGACCTGTTTGTTCAAAGTCAAGACTGGCGATTGAAGTCTCACTGCAGGGATTCCAGAATTTGAAAGCTTTGGGATTCCCCTCTGGCCACCTTTGATTCTTACTAGATTCCCTGCCTCATGCAAAAACATCACAGAGGGAGACCTACAACCTCCAGGTCTGACTGCAGCTTTACTGTGAAGCTCCTCTGCTGTGCAGAGCACTTCGAAAAAGTAGCCTGGAACAGAGGCAGGTAGCTCCTGCCATGGACAAAGTCTCTTATAACCAGCTCCCAAGCACTTTTTCCTGCCAATGGTCCTTCCTGACTTCTGCTTGCACTGGGAGATGCTTACTATCAGCCCACCCTTCCAGTGTGCTGCAGAAAGCTCACAGAGTTGCCTTTTTGCTTCCAAGTGCAGTAACTTATAGCAGCTTTTGCTTCATACATTGCTCTCCTTCAGAGCATTTTCTATTCAGAACAATAATCCTTAACATCTCTCCCAAAGCCCAGGTCCTCCACAACAAGAGAATGGCAAGACACACTTTTAAGATGCAACAGCAGGTTAAGATGCAACAGAAGGCCAGACTGGAAAAGAGGGGGACGGTAAATGACTAATGCTAAGTTTGCTGCACACATTAATTTCTTGAAGCAGAAACGTGTCTCTGGCTCCATTTCTCAAAAGGTTGTCAGAAACCCCAGTAGTTGCTTATCCTAGAGGTTTGCTCTCACTCCTACCCTTGCTCCATGCCCTATACTGTTTTAAATATATGGCAGGCCTCATCTATGTAGAAAGATCTTTTTGAATTTATACAGCTTAAGAAAAAGGTAAGTTGATGGAAATGGATTCAATTTCCCTTCAAGAAACTTTACAGTGTAAATCACCTGCAAGACCCTAAAGATTTCTCATCGCTTTAAACAACTAAATCTAAGTTTGAGAGAGTGTCACAGATTTAACTGAGTTCTTGAGCATAGTCCTCAGCATCAGCCTGATGGTAAATCAACCCTGCTTCACCAATCCCAGCATTTGCATCAAAATCAAGGGACAGAAGCCCGAAAGCACAGTCAGCCATCTTATGAGTTATGGATCTTTCTCTGGAGAGCAACTGTCATAATGTGTTTGTACAGCAGCTAGCATACCCAGGCTATGACCTTCACTGGGATCCCTACACCATTAGAAATAAAAATTATGTTAGGAGGCTATGGAAATAACATTATTCTATTTAAGGTTAGGCATGAGTTAACCTCCCTGAAATGAGTTCAGATATGCAATTCTTAAACAGCTGAGTGGGAAGAAGTCAGACACTGCAGTCATGTGTGCACTGTAAAACATGCTGTAGGTAAAACCTGTCTCCTGGGTTCCAGCAGGAGAAATAGAAGGGTCCCAAGACAGAGCAAGGCTGGGAGAAGAGTGCCTACACACAAAGGCTCGAGTTGTAAAGCAAGCCTCACTCAGTCATTCTTGGTGATAAGCTCATACAGATGGGGTGCAAGCAGGGGGCCTTTAATGTGCATTTCTGTGTGTATTTGAGGTTTTGTAGGGTGTATCTCAAGGAATACAAAACATGAAGTTTTCTGAACATGCGAATTAAGAACCTCAGGGAGCAGGGGAAATATTGATTCGGCACAGTATGCTGTTCAGTACAGAAAAGTACAGGAGATAATCATCAAGGGCAGCTGCATTCAAACGTGCATGAAACCCCAGGGTAGCACTTTCAGCACCTATTAGTAAGCTTGTAGTGCTCAAACAATTGTCTTATTCTTTTTAAAATTACTTTACAATATTTAATTAAGAAAAATGTAGACAGGGCCAAACACCTTTATCTTGAACAAGTGCAATGCAGGTCTTGCAAGATACTGTTTGACAGAAACAGGTTGATCCTCAGTTTATAAAAACAGTAGAAGAGCTACAAGATTTTTTGTTTGTTTTGAAATAAGAAAGGGCTGCTTGGTTTGTAGCAAGGAGGAAACATTTCCTTTATTAATTTAGCAAGAGCTAAATTAGAGACAAAAATCTTAACTAGAATTAAAAAAAAAAGAAAATAATAGTCAAGCTCAACTTCATCTGACCTGTGTTATAAACTAGCTTTTTCTTTCTATCCAGAAGCTCTAAGGAGATTATTTCTGATGACTAGCCTTGAGTCTGACAGATTTCAATAGCATGTGACTGTCAGACCATTTCACATGTATGATTCCACATGTTTGATTCTTGGAGAGGAAAGGTTAAATGAGAGAGTGGTGAAAACCTGAAGAAAGGGAGAAGGCTGATGATGGGCTGAACAGAGGAAATAAGGCAAGCTGTTCAATTTTTGCCTTTAAACTGTTTTTCAGCAGGATCAAAACACTGTGGTTTAGGTTTTTCATTTTTGCATTATTCAGAAGCAATCGGACATGAAAACTGGTCAGGAATCGTATACAGAAAACTTAATTTTGAAACGGTTCGTAAGAAGTTACAAACATGTGAAAACAGAAGCTTGGCAGAGTAGCCCCAAAAGCTTCAACCCCAGTAATCATTTTCCAGAAATGCCAAAATATCAGACTTAATGCCATGCTCTCCATACAAACCACACAAAAAATCTGGATCTCTTTGAAAGAATAATCACCATTAATATGAAAATTTAAAAAGATGTTCCCCTTCCTTTCAGTAGTTACTGTAGAAGGCAGTGTAAAGCTGGGGTTTCTAAATGAATTTTAAAATCTTCAGGGAAAGAAACAATGAGGAAAACACTGATGTAGTCACATGGCTCTCCACGATCCACGCCAACAGGAAATCATAGTTATTTTCAAGCAGAACCTTGTAAGGATTTCTAACAATTACTGAACAAGCTCCGAGTGGCCAATCTACTTTTAAAAATTGAATTAGATATGCCAAAAAGCTGTGAAAAAAAAAATCCAGGCCTCTGTATCTCCTCACTTATGGATCAATAGAGCATTCATGAATCCAACCCTGTGCAATGACAAGGATCTGAGCATTCTACATTATTACTGTGCTGTAGTTCATTTAATGCTGTGCTGGCTTCTCTTGCATTTTCCTCATATAAAAGTTAAGTATCCACTACAAAAATGAATCATCTAAACTCCAGGTAAAAGCTATCACAGCATGAAAGTAGAGATCATGCTGTGAAAATGATATCAAATGTTATATAAAAAGAGCTATCCTATTGAAAGTGTTTGTGGTTTGTAGTTTACCTCCTGTTAGCGGCTCTCTCTGTATTGATTTCAAAAACCTGTTCAGAAAGCTAAACTCAGAATTTTTATAAAAGTATTTGAACAGTGCAGCCTGTTAACGTCTTTTTGTAAGTGAAAAACACTTTATTTCATGTTAAATAATGTGTTTATATTAAACACATGTACGCACAAACTACATTAGAAAACATTAAGGTTGCAAAGCAAACCACTCAAAAGTTTTAAGATGCCATAATTAAGATCCTCTGCACAATCTTAATTCAACTCCCACCTTGTGCATGTCCATGACGGTACACTGTTTGACTGCACAATGACCTTTTCCCCAGATGATCCTAACATCACTCATCCCAAACCAATACTTTGAATTTATCCTGAGCACAGTGACAGAGACTACCTGCATATACAAGCTCCATTCACTCCTTGCAGAGACCAGGAAATGAGAGATACATAAGGTAAGGGACTAAGCCAGGGAATGGTCACAGGGTTAACTCTTGAGTTCTGCCCTTGCAGATTACACCTTTTCTTCACCACTGGTTCCTACAAAATCTCAGGTAAGTCATTTGCACTTAGCTTCTCATAGCATCCATCACTTGTAGTATCTTCACTTTCTGTATCCTGGCAAAGAGTACCCAAGAAAGAGGTCCATGTCATGGAAGACTCAGCACCCATCAGCTGCAAACTGGAGTCAGTGAGCAGCCTAGTTTGAACACATAGCTGAACACAGCTTACACTGTGGAGAGCCAGGAAAATATCAGGCCCCTGCTATCCCAGACTCAAGCACCCTGCATCCCCTTTTTCCACATGCAGGAGTAGGAGAGCTTTATCACCCATCTCACAGCAAGGGCATTTGAAAAATAAATGTTATTGTTTGTAAAACAGGTAGCAAAGAAAAAATCCATGAGGAAATTAGTAATTCTGTGCTCAGTCTTGGTCTTTATCAGTGTACAGTAATGCAAGGCTGGGACTACCCGTGCCACAGTGAGAATAAAACAACTTAAAGCTGCACTCATTCAGCAAACACCTTCTACTCAGCTCACAGAACGATGCAGGGGTCCACGGGAAAAAGCAGTGTGTGACCATGTAATTAGAGACAGTATCAAAATGCATACACACAAGGGGGCCCAATTAAGGTTGCATGGACAGCATTATTCTTTTTCTCTCTTTTCTTTTTTTTTTTAGTGCTTGGTTTTATTGCAATGTTCATGGTTTTGTACTCTTTTATC
The DNA here is from genome assembly GCA_026283785.1 of Coracopsis vasa. Classification (NCBI taxonomy): domain Eukaryota; kingdom Metazoa; phylum Chordata; class Aves; order Psittaciformes; family Psittacidae; genus Coracopsis; species Coracopsis vasa. The sequence continues at coordinate 12,355 of JANHGB010048764.1, forward strand.
TATAATTTCATAGGTTGTTAAAAAAAAATATAGAAGGGAAGAGAAAAAGAAAGCCTGAAAAAAGTCTATTGTACGGAATGGCACTGATACTGAAATACAGGGCTGGTGCTTCATGGTCCATAGCAGAGGCTTTGGCCATGTGAGGGGTGGGAGCAACGGTAGCCTGCACACAGAGCAGGCTGAAGGAAGGGCTGAGAGTTTCCCAGGGACCTGCTGCAGCACAGGCACTCAGACCACCATGTCTTTCTGTCTCAGGTCTAGTGATGAATGACCTTAGGTCACCTTCCATTACTTTCCATTGCAAATACTTTTCTCTCACATTGTTCCCCACTCCCAGTCCTTGCCCTCTGCCAGCTGTTTATTTCGGTGGTGTGTACAAGACAAAAAGAGAGGGAAGGGATCTCCCAGCTTTTGGGAGAGGGCCCCTGTATGATGCCATTTGAATCCGTACTTTTTTTTGTTTGGTGGTAAGTTTTAATAGTTATCCTTTGAGGATTTTCCC
>JANHGB010048769.1:0-11494 GCA_026283785.1 Coracopsis vasa
CGTTACAGCTCCAGCTAATTTATGAAGTTAATTAGGCACAAGGATCCTCTTTCAGAGGGAGACAGGATGTCTTTGTGCGCGGGCTGCCCTGTTCTCCTGCCCCTGCACACGGAATTGTCAGGCTTTTGCTGGGAAACGGGATCCGCAGGAGGTGGGGTGGCCCCCCCGGGCCGGCCGGTGGTCCCCATCCGCACCCCACTCACGGCTCCGGGGAGGTTTGGGACATCTTCAGCATTCCCAGTGCCTGTGTGGGGCGGCTGGAAACCAGCACTGCTCCAGAAAACACTCCCACATTCGTCAAAAGGCTTTTACAAGGCTGCGTCCTCGGCTCTGAATTCAATCTGCCTGCAGAAAGGGGAACCCAAGAATGCACTCGGCTGTTTCTTCACAAATAGTTTGTCCGCAGTGACATTTATAGGTGGCAGAAAGACCTAATTTACTATCATTTGCTTTCAGCAGTCTCAATAAAAATGTTGGCTCGGCTCACACTTGAGACACTCTGCCCAAAAGAGGTTTGGATGCAGACTGAGCACAGGCGCTGGAAGCGGAGCCAGGATGCAGGGGCTGAGCGGGCTGAGGCAGCCCCAGAGCAAAACACACCCTGGGACCCACAGCTTGGCTGGAACCACAGAGAGAGAGGGATTGTTCAGCCTGGAGAAGAGAAGGTTCCTGAAGGGGAGACCTTAGAGCAGCTCCAGTGCCTAAAGGGGCTACAGGAAACCTGGAGAGGGGCATTGGACAAGGGCCTGTAGGGACAGGACAAGGGGAATGGCTTTAACCTGCCAGAGGGGAGACTGAGATGAGCTTTAAGATCCTTTCCAACCCAAACCAGTCTGGGATTCTATGACAACAGGCAGGAAAGGAAAAAGTGGAAAGGAAAAGAAAGGACTGGCCAGCCGAAGATGACTGTAAGATGTACCCATCAGCTCATCACAAAACACAGAGTGTTCTGCTACCTGCCCCAGGGAAGGCTTTGTTGTAGCATCTTTGATTCCTGCATCCATTCCCCCGCTATGGCCATAATGTATTTTCAAATACTGCTTTATTTGAAAGTAAAATTGCCATTAGCCAATATTTGTCTGAGGCACTTTCTTTGAAGCAAATACTGCTCTGCAGCTATCTCCACACTAATTACATGAATTAAGAAAGCAATGAAAGTGCAATGTCTGGATTTGCTTTTCCCAGGCTTTCAAGAACACTGCCTTTTAAGCGTACGTGCTGCTGAAGTTTGAGGCTCTGTTTTTACCTCTCTTGGAGGGGGATCTAATTTGATTCAGCTCACAAGAAGCACCTTTAGATGTTCCCAGAGCAAATCACACGAACAGAGTGGGGCTGTTCAAAGGCAGAAACTTCTGAGAAGCCTCCTAAGAGGCAGCGCTGGGAAGAGCCGAGGAGAGCAGGAGTCAGGCTGGAGGAGCTGCGGGACACCGGGAACACGGAGCCTCTGAAGAGGCCGTCAGTCTGCCTGTCTGCCCGTCCATCCGCCTGCAACCACCCGCGGGCGATAGCACCCAGAGGAGAACACCCACAGCAACGTTCAAAGCAAGGACATAACTCACTGCTGCTGAGGAGGGAAGGTGGGTGCCCGCTCCATCAGTAAAGGGCTCCGAGCCTGACAAATTACCTTTGTTTTAATGGATGAGCCTGTTGGAAATGTTTTGGCGTGTGACTACCAGTTCACATGGGGTTAGCCACAGAACTGGAGGCTCATTTTATGAGAATATTTGGCTCAATTTTCAAGCTCAATTTGTGGAAAGTTTCTAGACCGGGAGCCAACTGAAAAGTGAAAGAGCTCAAGCTTTGAGCAGTTGTTTTGCCAAACTCCGGGCATATGAAAAGCCCACACAGCAGAGGAACAGCTAAACCATCCCTTCGAGCCTTCCCCATGAGCAGGGTGCTGGGAGAGCTGGCATCCCACCAGCGCTGGACCTTTCCTCTTGGCCAAACAGCCTCAAATATCTGGCCTCAAATGGAAGTTCTGACATTTCCCTGCACCCTCCCAAAACACCGTTCCCGCTCCGGTGGCCTTCAAGCATGGTTCATTATCACCCATCTCAAAATACCTCATGGAAACACACAGATGCTCAGAAAAGAAATCCCCATTAAACACAGCATAGGAAAGAATTATGAAATACGTACACATACATGTATATATATATATCTGCAAGATTTAAAATGCAGTGCCATCAGCAACTAAGCCTCAAGTATATTTATCTGTGGAGTCTACTGAGTACAGCGCTTGTGTTTCTCATGAAACAGGTTTAAGGATGTTTGCCAAAACCTTGAATCACCAAAGTTTATGGAGCTTTCTAACTGCAGGCACAATCCAGGGCTCCCGAGTTGAAACTGCTTTAAAAAACCCAAACATACAGACACCCTTATAACAGTCTGCACCAAAAGAAATAAATAAGTCACAAGATACTTGCAATATTATGTCATCTGGAATAAGCCAAGCAACAGACTGGGAATTTACAGACCTTTTCTCAGATGGGGAAACTAGGAGATAGGCGGTTTCTGTTTTAAACTGGGAACAATCTCTGCACCTCTTGAGCACGAAACCAACCCCGTGTCTAAAATGCAAAATGCAAAGCACCCCCCGAGACCGCTGCCTGCATCCCCAGCACAGAGGAACACCCAGGGTCCCCCTCCCTGCCCCCAGAGGGAAACTCTAGAGAAGCTGCCTTTTTGTTGGAGACATTTGGGATCTTCCCCCCATCCTGCACTGCCACCGAGCACCTTCCAACCATGCTCACGGTGAGCCTCTGCAGCAACCTCAGTGCTCTTCCTGGTGCTGAACCCGCACCTCATTTCTGCTGTGCTGTCCCCAGTCCTCCTCTTCTTTCTGTGACCCAAACAGGAGAGGAAACAACAGTTGGGGTAACTTCACCCCAGTCTACAGCAAATGCCACAGGGTCACTTGCTGCTGTTAAGGGCAGCTTCGTGGCCGAGAACCCTCATCCCCTCCAGGCAAGGTCATTCACAGATCTGCCATTAGGGCTGTCCCAGGGCTCTTCCCCATTTCCATGAGCAGCACAGCAGCACCTCACAGCTCTGTCAGGAGATGGAAAAGATGCAAACCCCAACCAGGCACACGGGGAAGTATGGAGGGAAGGGAAGGTGAAATCACTGCGTATCACAACACTGCTTGGAAGGCAGCGCTTTGAGCAGCAGCATCCCTAGAACCTGGGGTTGGGGGCAGCCCAGGGCACCTCTCGCACCAGCTCTGAGCCATCCCACCCCATGGGGACCACACATGCCGAGTGCAAAAGCCCCGGTCCCAGCGTGCGACCGCAGCAGGGAAAGGTCCCCATTTAGATAAGGCCTTTCCGGAGGAGCTGCGATTACAAGATTTTACCTAATCACTAAAAAATGCCTTTTCTTTCTGCTCGGCAGCCGCAGGATCCGCCCCTTGAGACCGCCCTTCTTGGTTAAAACCCACAGCAGGCTAAAACCCAGTGTTTCAGTGCCGAGCCTTGCACGGCGGCACCGAGTGGGGCCGGTGGGAGATGCTCCTCTCGGTGTGTGTCACCCAGCGGGGCCAGGCACAATGGAGGGCAGCAGAGGACCCGCTGTGGCTTAGGAGGCTCCCGGGGGAACCCCAGGCCGGAGCCACTGGCCCCAACAATGCCTCTCCCAGCTCTTGGCTCCCTCCGGAGCCGCGGTGGCTCCCGGCCAGGCGGCCACAATGCGGTGGAAGGAAGAAGAAGCAGCTTTGTTTAGCCCAAAGCCTCGCCATTAATCAAGTTCCTATTTCCTCACAGTTATGTTTTACCCACCCCAGATGCCCCACGCGGTTTCTACCCCATGGAGGAGTCCAGGCTCCCTGCACTTACCACCAGGTTTCTTTGCAATCTCCTCCAAACAGAGGGAACCAGAAAATGGAGCTGAAGTAAAAAGAAACATCTTTACTACAGCAAGCACTGCTCGGGTGGCATTGCGAGTTCAATGCAGTGCAGGAGCCTCCTGAGCAGGTTGCTGGCCCTGGGACACCTCTGGGCACCAGCTCCCAAATGGGGAGGAGAAGACCCCTCTAAGCACAAATTACCCCAGTTTTAAAGTGACCAACATCAATCACAAAATCCCAGTGCACTTTCCTGCTGTTTTCCCAAGTTAAAAGTGGGGCTGAATATTGGGGAAGGGAGAGCACGGGTTCCATCCAGGTTCCTCAGGGACAGGAGTATTTGATTGATGAGAAAATGTCTTAAACAGAAGTCCCAGAGATGCCATTTCAGAGCCATTCCCAAAGTGGCTGACGGGAAGGCAGGATGAGGGTGGGACCCGCTTCTGCGCCTTCTGCACCTCTAATTGCCGTTATTCTTCAGGAATATAAACAACAGCAGCAAAAGAAAAGAAAGCCATGAAAGCCCCAGCACAACAAGGGCAAGGGAGCAAATGGGAGAGGAACTGAAGAGGTCACGGAGGTTAAGGGCTCGTTTCTGACACACCACAACCCTCTCTGGACAGAGGACAGATGGGCAGATGCTGCCCGATCTCTCCTGCTCTCCCTGGGCAGGGGGAAGCCAGGCCCACTGCCAGCCCATCCCAAGCACACCCCCAGCCCCAGCACTGCATCTATGTTAATCTATAGATCATTTTTTCCTCTCTTTAAAAGCATTGCTGGGTTCCATTCTCATGAACCTCATCCATCCTTCTGAAACGGGTGATATACACGGACTGCATCAGTTCCTCACCTCACTTCCATTGTTTGACAGCGGGAAAGGGATTATTCCAGAAACACTCCGACCTGCGAGCCTGATCCCAGAACACTGGTGCACAGAGGGAAATAGCTCAGAAATCCCCCTGCAGGCCCATGCTCGGAAGCATTTTCCACCCTGGCACTGCCACGCTGTCCTTGGGCTTTCACAGCCTGCAAGTGCCTCCCCAGACATGCTCCCATGTGCCCGCAGGGGGTCTTTCTATAAATAGGTTTATTCTAGCTGCCAACCTCACCCGGCATCCAGAACCCAAGAGACTCTGCCTGGAATCCCTGACCAACACCAGCCCCCGCTGCCATTTACACCTGGCTAATCCCCTCCTGACAGCGGGGGACATGGCTCCTGACATGAGGAGGATCTGCTCTTACAGTAACTTGACTAACGAAGCGGGGTACAGTAACGATCGCATCACTGCTGCTACTGACAACGCCACATAAGTTAAAACACGAAAGAAAAGCAGAACCAGTTTCTTTTTGCAGCAGAGGGTGGGTGCAGGCAATGGAGCCGCTGCAGGCAATGGAGCCGCTGCAGGCAATGGAGCTGTTGCAGGCAATGGAGCTGCTGCAGGCAATGGAGCTGTTGCAGGCAATGGAGCTGCTGCAGGCAATGGAGCTGCTGCAGGCAATGGAGCTGTTGCAGGCAATGGAGCTGCTGCGTGAGGCTCTGCTGTGTTTATGCAGTTATTTCTCCGAGTGGAAAAAGTGACTTAAATCCTATGAGGAACCAGCAGCATTTAAAGGTCTATTTACTTCTCCTCGTGGGCTTTTGCTTACGTGTGTCACAGCTGATCATTGCAGGAGCTGTTGGCATTCTAAGAGATGATTTATTCCAAAAGCCACTGCCCCATCCTGTTTGATGCACTGATGGATGCTGCAGTGGTTTGTCTGGATTTGGGACGGCAAGGGACAGGGCAATGGGAAGAAGGTGCATCAAATGGTACATCCCAGCCACCAGCCCATGGCTTTGCTGTGCCATCACCCCCAGGCCCAGTAACACGCCATTGGTAGAGGCTGGCTTGCAAATATATTAATGCTTGAATTTTGTCTCATTTTCGGGAAGGGAAAATGTTCAAGTTTTTTAACTGGGATGCCTAATGACGATTTATTCTGGTTCTGTAAATCAAAACCACATGGAAATAACCTCTTTTCCTTGGATTAACTGGGTTATTTTTTTCATGACCACTAGACCTTAGCTCTGCTCCTCATTTCTTTCCATACCCATCAAGGGCAAGAAATAGCCATACTTGGTCAATGAGAAAATGAAATAAAATGCAAACAGACACGTGATGACTAAATCCAAGTTTCCCAAAGCTAGCATTTCCCTAAAGGCAGAATTCCCAGGGTGAAGGAGGTGCAGCAAACACCATGTGCTGGGGCTGGGTGGTGGAGTGGGGGGCTCAGCCTGTCCATCGACCCTAATGCCACAGGCATCCTCAGCTGCCATTGGTCCCTGCTGTGGCCTTGGCTGTGGGTGCCAAGACATGGCCCTGCTTCCCTCTCGCCTGGGAAAATCCCTGAATTCAAAGGCCGCCAGGCCCGGAAAGACGTGGAGAGGAGGAGATGCCGTCAAACACAGGCAGTGCTGCTGGGCTGCTTGTATCTCCTTGAGAAATCAGGCAAACCTGCCCAGTAATATTTCATTTCGAGGTCACAACAGATGGTATTTCCTTCATCAAGCGATCTTTTTCCCTGCGTTCATTATTCCTGACTTGGCTTGCACCTACAAAGCCAATTCCAAGGGCAACCGGTAAAGGCGGTGATTTGTGAAGGGATTTGCTTTGTAATTACAGCAAAACCAAGCAGACACTGACCAACATGTGAACTCATCCTGCATTAGAAGGACATCAGGATTGCCAACCCATGCACTCCAAAGGTGGGAAATGCTGAAACAAGCCAGAGAAGCCAGCCTGTCTTCCCAACACCAGCTTCCTCAGGAGCAGCAGCAGGATGGTGCAGATGGAGCAGGTCACCCGGTGCTGGCCCATGGCTAGCTGCAGGAGTGCATGGCTAGCACTGAAATGGGACCTCGGGACCCTGGCGAGCATCCCTGGGCTATCTGGGAATGTTGGGTGCTCCGCCACCCGCCCCAGCCCTTCAAACAGAAAAGGTGTTTGCAGCACTCAACTCTGCTTTGGCCTCAGCCAGACTTCAGCACTCAGAGCACATGGACCCAGCACAGCGGGACCCTGCACACAGCGAGGTCTTTGGGAATACAGGGGACAGAGATGAGACTTGTAAATAAAAGAGAGAAGACAAAGCAGAAAGCAAACACCGATCAACGTGTCGGTTCTCTGCAGTGATACCCACATCAGAGGCTCCACAGGTACACACAGCAAGGTGTTTCTCTTAAAGGATGCTAAAACCCTCAATCTTGTATCTCCTGTTTTTCATGGTCACACAGTGCAGCCTGTAAACTTGCCCAACTGCAGCTGAGAGCACAGCACCTTCTGGTTCTTGTTTTGCCACATTTTCCAAGGAAGCAGTTTTCTGCAAGGGCAGGATAAAGAAACCCAACACTTCTTTAGGAGCAAACCCAGGTCCCTGGGGCTTTGTTGGCCCCGGCAGCCAGCCCGGTCCCCCCGCAGTGCCCAGGGTGACACAGCAGCCCTGCTGACTCACCGGGAACAGCTCCCGCCCAGAGCTCTGTTTCCATAAAAATAAAGCCAGTCCCAATAAATAAATGCATTCCCATAGTAAAAATCTGCTGGGAAGGAGGAGCCTTCTCCCCACAGCAGAACCATCTCCCTCCCGGTGGGTGAAGGAGGAGCAGCCTGAGGGCAGGCAGGGCTGAGAAGGAAGGAGGACAGGAGTAACAGCAGCACAGCAGGGAACCTGGGGCCTGCCATGGTCACTGCTGTCACCCTCATCGTGCCCAGAGGCTGGGGAGAAGCAGGACACGCTCATGAGTAGGATTTGGGAATCAGCTCAGCTCCCATGCAGCAGACCTGGGGGATACACGAGCATTGAGAAGGGAGACGAGAGGCTTTTGTAAGTGACATTAATGCCAGGTCCTGGATGGGACACTGGGGTCACCATGCTCACCCTGCCCATGTAGCACAAGGGTGAGAGAGGCACCGACACCTAAAGGCACCAAACCTCAGAATAAAGTAGGAAAAGCCCTAATTAGTGAAGGCATTTCCCTGCATGAAAATCTCCATCAGCCTCTTGGTTTCAGTGATGCATTAAGCAGAAAATAAGGAGTAGGTCAAATTCTGGTCTGGATTGGTCTGTAATTTACTGATCCTTGCTGGTGTCCCCTTAGGGAAGCAGCGGTCCCTTGCTCGAAGGGAAGGAAGCACCGAATCCAGGTTTCTTTTGTACTTGCTCTCTGACAGGGCTCCTCGTTCACAAAGCAAGCCCTTTTTTCAGAACGCGGGATTTCCTGGCTTCCACACACCTGGAATTTTACAGCTCCTCAGCTGCAGGCCCCAGCTCAGGCAGGGATCAGCTCATGGGCCGGCTGCCGGGAAGCAAATCCCTCCTGACGGGTACTCGAGCGGGGTGGCCCTGGTCTGCAGCCCAAAAATTATCAAAACCAGTGAAGAACACACGAAAAACCCAAAGTCCTGAAGCAGACCCCAGAGATGGGTCTCAAGGCACAGGCACAGAGTTTGGCAGAGTGGCTGCAGGAGCACAAAGGGCAAAGCACCCCAAGACCTCAGGTATACACCCTATACTTTGGGTCTGTTAATGACAGGGGAGCACCAGAACCCCTAGCATGGAGCAACAGCTATTACAGAGAGGCTGCAGTGTGTGCACTGCCCCAGGCTGCCTGCAGAGCCCCGATTACTCAGCTGGTTAAAAACCAGAAGCAGCTCTACACAGATGATATTTGGGCAGCCCCACGGAGCAGCAGTGACAAAGCCACTGGGCTCTGGCACCATTCAGGCACTCGGCCCCAACCCAGCCCACAAACAGCCATGGGGCAGAGCTGGGGGATGGACCCACTGCTGGGAGCCCTCCTCATCCCCACCACTGCAAACCAACACCCTCATGGAGTGCTGACCACTGAGGGCAGAACACCACAGAGCTGCTAAACGCACGGGCACAGGCTTGTGCTCATGAGTGAATGGGCACAGAGGGGCTGCAGTGACAACTATACATGCTGTTTAAAAAGAATATAATGAAGTCAGACCCTTCATTTCTCACTAAAAGACTGGATTAAGATATTTGATTTAAATATTTGGGGTTACAGAGCACGGTATTATTCACCGTGTGAAAGTGACCACATCATCACTGGGTTGGAGGAAAAGCACCAAATGCCACAAACACGGTCAGAGCCAGAGGAGTCCCCGGTGCTACCCTGGTAATCACTGCTCCACCTCCCAGAACTGTACAGGCCCCTTAACTGGCAGCAAGCAAATAGTCCCACTGCCAGGCTGTTCACTCACTTCCTTGGTAACAGCAAGATGCCTCCGCTCCCCCAGGGCTCACATAGCTTTAACTGATGTATTCTGCTGGCTTTATGACTTCCTTTAAAAAGAAATTATTAGGAAGAGGCAGTTCTTGGAATCTGAAAAACTGCGAATTTGGCAAACAATTCCTGTAAGGTCACAGCAAGACTCGGGCTCACAAACCCTGCTATATTCAAAGTCACACCACTTTTTTTTACCCCCTTGAAGGATAAATAAACTAAAAACATCCTGTTGGGGGAATGGCATGTGACTGACTTCCAGAGATTCAACCAACAGTATGGACATGAGAGATCAACGCATCTTGACTCAGGATATATGTAACACACAACCTTAATTCAGATGTGTCCTACCTGTTGGATGCTCTATGAGCCAGCACAACACTCCTTGAAGGTCTCACAGTGGGTAAGTCCACAGGCAGGGTACGGCACAGGCTGAGCCTCACACACTCAGTGCCAGTGGGACTGGGCTGGTTTGGTACTCGTGCAGCTCATGGGTTTAGTGGCAGGAATGGTGAGGAGAGAGGCAGAGCGGATGGATGAGAGCCAGAGCCTGTTCTCTGCGCACACACGCGCTCACACAGGCAGCAGCACCGGCTGCCTGCTGGGTACTTACCTTTCTGCCCTGCCAGCTGCTCCAGGCAGGGCCCTGAGCCATTCCTGCATGCTGGCAGTGAGGCCTGCACCCCAGACCCCCCAAACCCACCCCCTGCTGCCAACCAAGCCACCAGCAACGAGTTTCACCATCTCTACCAGCACCCACCCTGGCACTTCCCCGTCCTCATTCCTCAGTGGTCCTTCCACTGCTAACCAGGAGAAAGCAGCTAAAGCCTGCTCTCAAGGGACCAGAGGCTTCCATGGCTGAGTGGGAACTGGAAGTGTTTGGAGCCTGTGGGAGGACCGGAGGGGTGGGAAGGAAGGTCTCCTTTAATTGCAAAGGTCGCCGCATCCAGCGAGGCCATAAACTGCTGTGGCGGGAGCAGCATTCCTCCAATGGATCCATAGGGACGGGCAGGGGCGTGCCGAGGAGCGCAGCGGGGAGACTTGGCCTCGGCTTGCAAGGACCGCAATGGCTCTTGAAGATCTGAGCAGATCTTCACATGGGCGAGGAGGGGAGGTTCTGTGGGAAAATGCTATGGGGCCCGGCCGAGCCGCGGCAGGAAGGAAATTCCCGCACCAGGGACGGCCATCGGCGCGAGGCCTCAGCTGTGGCGAGTTCAGGGACTTCACAAATAACCCGGGCGTCCCCAGGGAGTCCTTGCTAAGGTCGCTATTTTTTCCCTTGAACTTTCCAGATGAAGGAAGCAATAGCCGGAGCAATGGCACAGATTTGGCCGGAGATCAACTGTACTGACAACAGTCACAGAATGGAGCTCAGAAGAGAAGCCCTTTGTGCTCACTGGAGTGATCACCAGCTGGGCTGAGCGGCTCCAGCAGCAACGTGGAGTCCTGCTCGAAGAACATCCCACACGCACAAGATAATCAGAGCCGAAGCTCTCCGGCAGATAGAACCCAGACTAACTCACTGCACCGCTCAGACCGAGGGAAGAATGCAGGGCACACGCTAGGTGCCCATTAAAAATTTACATGTTAAATTGTACTCGTCAACAAACTGCTGGGATTCGGAGTAAGAAACAGCCCTGATTAAAGATTAAAGACGGAGAGCCCGTAAAACACTAATCACCACTGTACTTACAGTGAATTTGGCCTGTTGGGTTTAATTACTTCTAGTTCGAGATCACTTGAGTTGAGGCTGGGCTGGGGCGCGCTGTTGGAGTTGAGGAAGCTGTTTACGTTTGAAGAGATGACGGATTCCAGGCTGGAGTTGATGAGACTGTTCCTGTTCTCCTCTAAAAACACATCAAAACCAAGAGCCATCAGCCAGCGCACACCGCTGCTCTTGCACACAGAAGTGAAGAACAGGCTGTTGCAAAGGCAGAGTGTTCCTAGTAGTAATCCCTGCCGTAATGCAAACAGGGCAGCATCCTACCAGGTGTCAGAAGACAGGCGGTTAGGTTGCACAGATATTAAACATTAAATTATGAGAAATACAAGGTCTTCTTTTAATAAGAAGCAGCTCCATTTAAACGAATACCATCTGTAGTAAGAAACCCCTCATTTTTTCTCAAGGCATTAATATTTTATATTCCCCAAGACATCCAAAGTGCCACAAAACCTGAAAATAATTAAAATGCAAACTACAGCCAGGAATGGATTTCTCTGTGCCTGCAATCAGCTGCCGAGGGACTGAGCATTCCTGTGATAGAGCAGGGGAACACTTTAGAACAAGAATTGGCACAGGGTGCCCAGAGAAGCTGTGGCTGCCCCATCCCTGGCAGTGCTCAAGGCCAGGTTGGACACAGGGGCTT